>JBBPBX010026364.1:11017-38160 GCA_038048925.1 Garcialebias charrua | reverse complement strand
CATTTGTCTCTTCAGATCTAAGACTCTGTTTGAGGAAATCCGTGCCTCCATAAACAACAATGACGAAGAGGATCGTTCCTTCTGGAGGCCTGTGCTTCCATGGGGGGGCGTCTTCACCATCAAGGCAGGACGGAAGGCCATCTCGTGCATCCCCCTGTACGTGGAGGTCCAGCTGAAAAACACGTGCACCATCGATGGCTTTCTTATGATCCTGTACGTAATCTTGAGGGACAACCAGGGTTTCCACAGGGAGCTGGCCGTCTTCCTGGGCAAGCAGTTCGTGGAGCATTTCCTCTACCTGATGGACTCCTGCGAGTACACCACGGTGAAGATGCTGTGGATATGGAACAGGATGTCTAAGAGACAGTACCGCTCTGAGATCCACCGGGCGGCCCTGGAGATAGACCTGTTTGGGAACGAGCACGAGAATTTCACAGAGAACCTGGAGAACCTCATGTCTACGACTCAGGAGAGCCTGTGCACCAACTGTGACTGCCCAGGCCGCTTCCAGATCTTTAGGAAAACCACCATCAACATCAGGTAGGATGTTCCTAGATGAAATCCCAACAGCTGAGGGCTACGTCAAAGCAGGTCAAATCCTTTATCTGATAAACTCCCTAGAATGTGTGTAAAATGTTGTATAGCACTATGTCTGTTAATTTTCATGTTTTGTGCGTATTTGTTCAAATCGGCAATATTTGGTCAAAAAACATGTTTACAGGAAACCCTCGAGTTACGTCAGGGATCCGGACCTACGGGTGTGACTTAGGTCGATTCTGCCGTATCTCGCATACCAAAAACACGTGCCTGTCGTAGGTCCGCATTTCTGACGTAGGTCGCGGCTATACCGCTAACGGAGCGCTGCACACACATTTAACGGCATGAGACTGAACAAGCGGACATCCTGGGCCATAAACATGCACAGAACTTTATTTACAAACACTTAGATAACACATTATACCACACATTCATCCATAAACACACAAAACCAGTACAGCATGTACAGGTACAGTACTGTAATGTTTTTTTCAGCACAGACAAAGCATACAAAATACAAATCTCTTCCTGAACAGTTCTCAGCCATAATCTGCAAATGAGTTCAACCATGAAACATGAACACTTCTCTTTGAGCAGCAGCTGTTAACATCAAAATGCAGCAAATCATAAGGAACTCCCATGCATCTATCCATCCAGCAGCAAAAACATGTCAACCATGAAACATGAACACCTCTCTTAGTGCAGCAGGTGTTAACATCAAAATGCAGCAAATCAGCCGGAACTCCCATGCATTCATCCATCCAGCAGCAGCAGCTTATTGACATGAATCAGCACCAAATCAGCTGAAAATCACATGCATCAGAAACATGTTGCAACCATCATGTTTTTGAAACCAGTGCAGTCCATGTGGTGTTGGTGTGCAGTCCATGTGCATGAAAAAGTCCATGAACTCTAAAAAAGCTAGAAGCAGCAGAAAAAGGAAACAAGGAAACAAAATGTCCTTACTTTGACTGAAGTGTAGGTAGACACTGATGTTTTTCTCAAGTTCAAACCTGGATCAGATGGAACTGCTTAGCCAGTGCTCAACCATGAATGATGGGAGCATTTTAGGCCAGGTGTGGGCTCAGCGGTGTGGTCCTGATGTGAGCAGTTCTGTCCATCAGAACGTTTGCTTTTCTCTCTCTCGCCGAAACTCAACAACGTGGTCAAGATGGCGCGTCCCTTTAAATAGTACGGCAGTGTCGCCCCACCCCTACTCCAGGGTCACGCGCACTGTCATGCACTAACACTCAAGGTGCTGTACCCCTCCCCCACCTTGCCGCTTGCCGTAATGACGCACTTTTTTGCCGTATCTCGATTACATACTTCTAATGTACCTCTGTCGTAAGTCCGTTTTTTGGCCGTATGTCGACGGCATTCTTTCAAAGAGGCAAATCGTAAGTCCGCGTTGCCGTAGGTCGCAGGTGTCGTAGCTCGAGGGTTTCCTGTATCCTAATCCTATGGGTTGAACTGTGGTATTGCAGCCTAATTTTCTTATTGGTCAACGACTGTTCACGCTGACGTGTCTTGTACACTCTGTCGTCACATCTTCTGCTGGGTTAGTATAAAGGGGTTCAAGCAAAGCCACTCCCCTGCAGAGATCGGGAGTTTTATTAGCGATAGCAACGTAGCATTAGCATTGTGAGTGTGATGTTTCACTGCACGCTTAATAAACATACTGTTTTGGAGCTGACGTCGCTTTATTGCTTAAACCGCACGATACACTTTCTCATACAGCACAACCCTTCATTGCTCCGTTCTCTGCACTTTTCCTTTCTGTCAATTACCCGCGTGCTTGCCACACACTCTCTTGCGGTGCGTTCACTGACAGTCTGTAACATAAATGCACAAGCACCGCTGATCGATATCATTTTCAGGTTAGCAGTACTGTATATTTATTAGCCCAGGCTCAGGGCCGCTGTGCTCCAAGTCTCTCTCGGCTTCTGGTGAGGGAGGGGGTGAAAAAGTCCACCACCTCAAAGTCCTCCACCTCACTAACGTAACTCTATGTTGCATAAATTATGCTAATGCTAGCTGCATGTCACGGTCTCTCGTCCTGGCCCCACCTCCTCCCCTCCTTTAGGCAGTGTCTCTTCTTGGCACACCCACTTTGTTGCATTTTTTTAAATCTTGTCTTGGGGCGGAGCTATTGTTTCACAGTGGGTTAAGTTCCTCTTTAATGTGAAACTGACTGTTGGTCATAGTGTACTGTACTTTATATGTCTGGAACAGATCCCTCTTGCAAATGAGTCTCCGTGCCACCTGTATAAATAAAAGTTGAATAAATGAAAAATAATAGTCTGCCATCTTTGAATTTTTCAGCCCTCCTCATGAACTTCCTCACAAAGACCCGATTCAGTCAGCTGTGGATGAGTTTTTCAGCCCCAAGCTCCTGCTCTGCACAGAACAAGGGTGAGTCAATCTCAGTTGTTCATTTTGTGTTTCTTATTTTATTCTGACGAGCTAAATGTCTTCCCAATAGGTGCAATGGACTAAGGGAGTTCTCGCAAAGGCTTTTCTGCCATGGACCTCCACCCTTTGTTATCCTCAACATGCAGCAGTGGAGGTCAGAGGATCTGTCCTATGTCCCTTACCATCTGGCTCTTTGTCAGCACAGGTATGATGCATCCAAAATGTGGTCCATTTGGTGTGTACATACAGTGAAGAATAAGGCTGGATATATTTAAAAGCACCTACCGGTACTATGCACTTTCTGGTGCAGGTGTGGGCCTGCATTTATAAAAATGTAGAGTTTTGGTTCATAGTGTGCCATAAAAAAAATTATATTTGTAACTGATACTTCCAGTAACAATGAACACAACACGGTTTCGAAAGTATTTACTGTCCAGTGTGACTCAAAAACAATTGTAAAGATTTATTAAAAAGCACATTAAAAATGATGGCAATAAACCAAAGGGCCTTATTTCTTATTACTTTATTTTAAAAGAAAAGTGTAGAGATGGGGGAGGCAGCACATGGACAATAAGACCTTAAAAGTACATGAAATTTACTTTTCATAATTAAGACATAAAGGGTCATACATAAATGAGGTAAAATGTTTTTAATAATACTTTTAAAATGTCTTTAAGCTTTCTTTTAACGATTGAAGCAAATTTTTCTTTTCCTGTTATTTTAGGTCCAATCTGTCAATTAGTATTTGGGTGGGTGTTGTCCAACTGTAGGCCACGCCCCCTTGGTGTGGTTATTAGTCTACTACTGTACTCCATGACCTGAATCTAACCTTTTAGACACATAAACATGGTAATCAGCTAACAAAGCTGTCATTCCACACAGTCCCAGTTAACCTTGAGCATAGAGCAAAACAGAAATAATTTTTTGGGACCAAATTGTTATGAAGGCTCTTTTTCTGCAGATACTTACTAGAGGGCGCCACACTCTTCAACAAGCAGGAGCATCATTACTCTGCAGCCTTCCAGATAGATGGCTGCTGGATGCACTATGATGGGCTGAGAAGTGATAACCTGATCCTGCTAAACAAACCACCAGAGCTCCTGCTGCTGTCCTCCCTGGTCTACATCCGTGCATCAGACAAATGACGCCGCAGATGGACCAGAAGTCACACCAAACGCCCCAAAAATGCATTGAATGCATCAGACTTACCTTTTTTCAGAGATAATTCCTATTATTGGCATTATTGTTTATTTTCCTGCTTTGTTATTTATAATTAATTGATGCCCTGATTGTAAACACTGAAAACTACTTCTATTTTGGGGCATGCTTGGAATCCAAGAAAACGATGGACTATAATAGTTCTGGGTTGATATACATGAACAATAATATTCAATCTCATGAATAAAACGGTTTTGTAGTTTTATCACAAAGGCTCGTTGTAAAGCTAAAAAAAGAAAGCGTTAAAAATGTGGTTGCTAAACAAAAGGTGGATATACGGTCAAGTAGCCATGTGATGGTTTGGAGTCTTAACTCATTTTTCCAGTAAAAGTATACAGTACTGTACTGTATTTGTTTTACGTAACATTTGTGCATATCAGCCCTGTTTTTAAAATCTATCTGGTGCTATATTTACCTGGTACACTGTGAACTAAAGGAAATATAGAACAGGATCAGAGACGAGGGTGATGTCTTCAAGCCTTTTTTAACAAAGTGTGAATGTTAAATTACTACGTTAAGATTTTTTTTAAGGCTGTGTGAAAATATACTCATTTTGAATGCTTAAACGTAAGCCATTTGTTTTTTGTCTATATGCTGAGATATCCACAGCTCAACTTCCACTGCAGTGTCCGTCTTATTTTGTAAGTCTTTAATCCTCAAAAGAATTCCTGTTCTCACACGGTGCCTCTGCCAAACGCTTCGACTAGTGTCTTGTCGAGTGTTAAACATGAATAAATCTTTTTCTGCAGACACCATCTTTTAAAATAAATATATTTTTTAACACGTCTGGATTCTGTTTTTAAGGACTTGAATGCATACAGGTGCTGCTGGTCGTAAAATTAGAAAAGTTGGTTTATTTCAGTAATTTCATTCAAAAAGTGAAACTTGTACGGTATATTATATTCATCCATTACACACAGACTGATATTTTTGTGTTATTTCTTTTAATATTAATTATAACTGACAACTAATGAAAACCCCAAATTCATTATCTCGAAAAATTTAAATATTGTGAAAAGGTTCAATATTGAAGACACTTAGTGTCACACACTAATCAGCTAATTAACTCAAAACACCTGCAAAGGCCTTTAAATGGTCTCTGTTTAGTTCTGTAGGCTACACAATCATGGGGAAGACTGCTGACTTGACAGTTGTCCAAAAGACGACCATTGACACCTTGCACAAGGAGGACAAGACACAAAAGGTCATTGCTAATGAGGCTGGCTGTTCACAGAGCTCTGTGTCCAAACACGTTAATAAAGAAGGGAAGGAAATAGTGTGGTAGAAAAAAAGTGTACAAGCAATAGGGATAACTGCACCATGGAGAGTTTTGTGAAACAAACCCCATTGCAAAATATGGGAGAGATTCACAAAGAGTGGACTGCAGCTGGAGTCAGTGCTTCAAGAACCACCACGCTCAGACATATGCAAGACATGGGTTTCAGCTGTTGCATTCCTTGTGTCAAGCAACTCTTAAACAAGGGACAGAGTCAGAAGCATCTTGCCTGGGACTGCTGCTGAGTGGTCCAAAGTTGTGTTCTCTGATGAAAATTAATTTTGCGTTTCCTTTGGAAATCAAGGTCCCAGAGTCTGGAGGAAGAGAGGCGAAGCACAGAATCCATGTTGCTTGAGGTCCAGTGTCAAGTTTGCACAGTCAGTGATGGTTGGTGGGCCCATGTCATCTGCTTGTGTTGATCCACTGTGTTTTCTGAGGTCCAAGGTCAACGCAGCCACCAGGAAGTTTTAGAGAACTTCATTGCTTCCTGCTGCTGACCAACTTTATGGAAATGCAGATTTAATTTTCCAGCAGGACTTGGCACCTGCACACAGTGCCAAAGCTACCAGTACCTGGTTTAAGGACCATGATATCCCTGTTCTTAATTGGTCAGCAAAGTCACCTGACCTTAACCCCATAGAAACTCTATGGGATATTGTGAAGAGGAAGATGTGATGCACCAGACCCAACAATTCAGAAGAGCTGAAGGCCACAGTCAGCACTGGGCTCTCATAACACCTGAGCAGTGTCACAGACTGATCGACTCCATGCCACGCCGCCAGTGTAGTCTATTTTTGTAGTGGGCATACCGTGCTTAGAAACCAAAGTACACTGGTTAGTAAAGTGTAACCGTCAATTTATTTTGATTTTAAGCATATTGAACAGTTCCAAATTTCTCTGATGCTTATATTTGAACAAATGAACAACAAACTTTGTACAACAGCTGGCTTTGTATTAAAAACATGTTATATAATTTATAAAACAGTATCAAAGAAAAGCACTGCACACCAATAGATTGTTACAGAAGTGTTTAACTGTCGTTTAACGTATCAATGACATGTACCTAATGGTATGTCATGTACCATTGGGCACTTTTAAGTGGGTATACTGAAATTCTTAAGTTTTTCTAGTGGGTATACTCCATATACAGTACCCGAGTATCACGTAGACTACACCACTGCACGCCGCATTGCTGCAGTAATCTAGGCAAAAGGAGCCCCAACTAAGTATTGAGTGCTGTACATGCTCAAACTGTTCAGTTGGCTAACATTTCTAAAAAATATTTTTTTTTTTATTGGTCTTAAGTAATATTCAAATTTTCTGAGATACTGAATTTGGGGTTTTCATTAGTTGTCAGTTATAATCAACATTAAAAGAACATCTGAATTACGTATATCAGTCTGTGTAATGAATGAATAGAATATACGTTTCACTTTTTCCGTAGAATTACTGAAATAAATCAACTTTTTCATGATATTCTAATTTTATGACCAGAACCTGTATATCGTGCTGCGTTTCACTAAATTGTCTTCAGCCGTGGGTGTCGATAAGCCGTAAAGAAACGTGGAGGAGCAGATGCTACCTTTTAAGACAGGCCTTTTATTTTAAACTGGGTACAACTGCACCACACAAACTGACAAAAAAAAAAAGTACATAAAATGTCTTCAGTCAAAAGTGATAAAATGTGAAAAGCTACAGGTTTTTATATTATCTTGTATTTTCCAGCATTAATCCACAGGATATAAAATTCAAATCTCATTGACTTTAGTCCAGACACACAATGGGGAAATGTAAAAGAAGCAGAGTGGTCGTTTTGGCTAAACACTGACATCAGTTCCACAAGAATTTTCTTTGACACAAACAGAAGAGGGGCAGCCAGATGCAAACCAGGTTTTAGGTCATCCACCTGCTTCATTTGTACAAGCACTTTGGTGAGAGTTGTGGCAAAAAACGCGACATTAGTTAGGCCTTAAAGAAATGCATACAAACTCCCTTCTTTTTGCAGATTCACATTTACAGATTTTCTCAAACACTTTCTAGTAGCAGTTAGCGTACAATAAACAAAAGACGTTAAATCGACTAGATGAGTCATGGCAGCAGCTCTTAAATTATATTTGCGTGACTTTGTGCTGTGCTAAAGTGAACACAGACTACATGAAAGAAAACAGAAATTTGGTTACAGAACATAAAAAAATATAAATACAAAACTCGTGTCATTTCAATATAAAACGACATTTGCAGGATTACAAACTTAATGGTACAATAAATTCAAATGAAAGTACTCAGACTTATGCAGGCAAACGGTAAACAAAAATCGTCACAATCTGATCAATTTGCAAAGCAAATTGCATCATTTAATCTAACACAAAGTGCAAAGCAGAAACAGATTATATATATATATTGTTTTAATGACCTCTGTGTGGTAACAGTGGAAATGTTTCAGTTCATAAATTGTGACCTAAATAAACACGTTCCATACATGAACAAACAAGTTGACACCACAGAAAATGTCAAAGTAGGATGAAGCGAGGTCAATGGTTACATTAGACGTGTTCATTAGACGTCCACGATTACCAGTCAACACGTGTGGGGGTTCAGTTACAGCAACATGAGAGGCCTTGGCTTTTTAAAGAGACAAAACAAAACATTCAATCAAAAAAGACAAAACGGTTGTCTTATTGCATCATCTAAATGCTTAAATAACATACATGAACAACAAATAGTTTGATAAGTGCAATGCAGAGCTCGTTTAAAGTTTCCAGTAATGTGCAAACGCCAGCGCAGAGCAACTCAAACTAGACGTGAAGACGAACGGTGACTCAGCAGGACACGCCACACCTAACCTACTCTTCGGAGAACCCCTTGCTATTGCTGTGCACAGCTTGATGTGTTGGCGAGCCCGAGGCTGCACAGTGACACCCTCAGTCAAACACACACACCCCCAGGGATGCACTCTAATTCCAGGGGAACTTGGCCTGAGTTGGCTTGTGCAGCCCTTGGTGCTTTATCAGACATCCGTATGACAACATGGAAGAATACGACGCTAAGACGTCAGCAACAAAATGGAGAAAACGTTTCCACTGAGGCACGGAAGGGAAGTTGATACAACTAATGCTGGGCAAACAAACGAAAAAAAGTTTGGCACTTGCCTTAAGGTTTAAGTACCCTAAACCTGAGCTACCAATCAAAACATGGCAACATGTGGCATGGTAGTTTTTGTGATGGGTTAACAAGCTAAAAGAGCAAGTGTCAAATAGCATACATGTTTTCTGTAAAGGAAAGGGAAATATAACTGTAAATGACAAAACATTTAGTTTGTCATTTTAGAACTACTTTCTTTTCATTGTTATTGCATGGTAAGGGCCATTTACGATTTTGTGCATTCAAATGCCCATAAAGCAAATTGCTAGAATAAAATGAAATAATGGATTGAAGACATGATTGACTGAATTTAATGAGGCAACACAGACAAACAGCTAAATCCTGAATCCTAAATATAGCACCAGTTAGTATTGTGGACAGACCAAAGGGGGACAAAAAGGGCTGAAGTCCAGATCAACCGTTATAAAGATTAGCAATTGCATGACCTGATCTTAGAGGGATGTGAAACTAGAAAACAGGAATTATTTTTAATGGCTTTAAAGACTAAAAGCAAAGACGAGTACAGAAGAAATGGGTGAAATCCACCTTTAGGAATCACACTAGATGCATCCACACACATATTAGTGACCCAGTGCAGATAAACATTTACAGGCAAATGCACTAGAGGATATATTCATATCTATATTTCATGTATACTATTTACACAAGAAAGGCAGCCCTTTGAGAAAATATAAAGTTTCTAACTTTGCTCTTTTTTTTGTGAAGCACTGATTTGAATGCAGAACTCTTTGCAGCACGGAGCTCCGGCATCAGTTCTGCACGCAGACATGTAACAAAACAAACAGTATCTGACATGCATGTAACCCTCGATTATACACACTACACAGCCAACACCACATACTCTTACACAGACACAAGCAAACTGCAGTGTTCTATAACATTGGGACATAAATGTGACTGCAGCAGGAAAATTTAAACTTTAAACCTAAAGACGGAACAAAAAAAATGCCTGCAAAACGTAACAGAATT
This sequence comes from Garcialebias charrua, assembly GCA_038048925.1. Classification (NCBI taxonomy): domain Eukaryota; kingdom Metazoa; phylum Chordata; class Actinopteri; order Cyprinodontiformes; family Rivulidae; genus Garcialebias; species Garcialebias charrua. The sequence continues at coordinate 28,586 of JBBPBX010026364.1, read as the reverse complement.
TTTTTTACGTTTCCCACAAGCTCCTGTAACATGGCTCAGTCATAATGGTCTGGCAACAGAGGCACAGTCGTCTCTACAGCCAGCACCCATCCAAAAGTCTTCCTCATTTATCCGCCTTATCCTTATGCGCTTCCTAATCTCTGCACGCAGACTGCGAGGCCATTCTAACCAGCCAGCCAGCTAGCCGTCCACATCCATTGACCCAGCAAGCCCTCTGATGTTCTTACAGGCGTGCAGCGAAGCTAATCTGCACCTGGAGAATGAATGTGGGGAAAGAGGAGCAGACAACAAAAAAGAAAAGTCTTTGTGTCTAAAGTTGTTTTACTGGGTCCTAGCTGGCTGAGCCAAGGGTCAAAGGGCAGTCAGACCAAAGTTACAACGACAGTACATCATGCCACTCGAGTCCAACCAGCTGTCTGAGATGGGGTCATAGCGCTGCACGGTGTTGAGATAGGATGACCCAGAGTGGCCTCCTACCACATACAGGCAGTTGTCCACAATGGCAGAGCCCACACCTGAAAGAAATTACACAATTAGAACACAGCCACAATATTTCCTTTTCCAAGGTCAGAAACCACAAATTTCACCAAAAGCAGTTTGCAGTTTGCTTACCAGTGCGAGGCTCGTTCATTGGCCGGCAGGCTGTCCACTGGTTTTGATGTGGGTCGTATCTCTCAATGCTGGACAGGTGGGACACTCCGTTGTGTCCACCCACCACAAATATGAAGCCAAGCATGACTCCCACACCAAAGTTGATCCTCTTGTCTGCCATGGGGGCTACCATTTCCCAGGCATCCTTGCTAGGGTCATACCGCTCCACACTGTGTAACGCAGATGCAGCACAATCAGCAAAACTACACACAAAAAACAATGTTTTCACCTCACATTGATCCCCACTGAATGTTTGATACCCAAGTGTTGTTCTATGTAACAAATGGTAGAAAATGCCCATTTCCACAATAAAACAAAGCATTAACTGCAGCTTAAAGTACCGTATGGTCACACAGAATTTATTTTATTGAGCTTATGGTTCGTCAATCTACAGCAAGTCTACAGAGAAACTGCTGCATTGTTTTATGAAATTTAAGGGACACTTGAAGACAAACAAACATTCACTCTCTCACACCATGGGGACAATTTAGAGTTACCAATCAGTCTAACATGCATGTTTTTGGTCTGTGGGAGGAAACTGGAGTACTGGTACTTGGAGAAAACCCATGCATGCACAGAGAGAACATGCAAACCCCACCCAGAAAGGTCCCAGGCCAGGATTTGAACCAGCGATCTTCTCGCTGAGCGGGAACAGCTCTACCAACTGAGCCACCATATTGCCCTAAATATATTAATATGCAACAATTTTAGAATCTAATTTCACAATGACCTAGCCACCACTTGCTGCTATTTCTCCAAACTGCTATGTTCTCAAAGTGCAATATCCACAGTGCTGCTAATTTTGTATCCGTGTTTTCTCCACTAATGACCCTTCAGAGCTTAAACTTTGTTCCTATAGTTTTACTGTTATAAATCCATTGTTTTGTTTTGTAAATGAAGTCGTCTTATAGTTTCTGGTAAATGTATACAGGTGGTCCCCGACTTACGAGCGAGTTCCGTTCCTACGACTATCTCGTAAGACGAAATCTCGTACGTCGGAACACGAAACACATGTTCTTGTAAGTCCGGATTTTCGGTCGTAAGTCGGAAAATTTATGCTAGCGCTACTACGAACACTCGTTTTTCATCACAAATGTTCATACTAGTTCATAAACATGCTCAGAAACTTGTTTCCAAATGGTTAGCTAACACACTTCCATCTAAAAACACATAAAAGTGCTGTATTTTTTGTATGTTCTTTACAAATTTACTGCTCGTTAGCCAGCTCATAAGTCCGGAACCTCGTAAGTAAGAGCGCTCGTAAGTCGGGGACCACCTGTATTATGTCTGACTAGCAAACTCTGCACAATAATTCTTTTGTACCCGTACCTTGAGTGAAAGTACAGATGGCAAATAAAGGCTCTGGCTCTCTGAACTAACTCATTGGTAATGAGATAATTTCAAGTTAAAGATACTAAAGTTACCTAGTAATGACGCAATCACAAGTTGTACCAAAGTTACATGAAACACTGGCAATCTGGGACTGTTTTGTTGCACAAGCAAGGACAAAAAAACCACAGGAGAAAAGGTAAAAACATCCCCAAAGAACCTCTGTCCAAACACATTCTCCTGAGAGGTTTCAGGCGTCAAGGAGACAACTGCGATGCAGCTCTCTGGTGAACAACAGGCAGGCATCTTTAAAATGAAGCAATAATGAGCACTTCTGTTAGGACTACAATTCACTTATTAACATGCCCATGATCATTTTCTCAGCAACAGTTGATATCTTTCACTTGATTGCTAGTTCTATTAAATTTCTAACAAGACCCCGAGAGGAGGAAAGTTCAGGTCAAGAGGTCTAAAACTTATCAATGAGATCCATAACTGTTTACAACTCTTAAGTTCCCTCAACAACGTTCATAAATCCAGATTATACTGTTGAAGAAAGTTGTTAATTTTCAGATTTTGACCATTAATTCTTGGTGACATGAGTTTAAACAAGTCCAATCACTCAGTGGTGTTACCTGTTCATGTGTGCTGGGCCATAGCCTCCAATAGCGTAGATCATGCCATCTAGCACAGCAGTTGCAAAACAGCTGCGGGTTTTGGTCATGCGAGCCACAGGTTGCCACTCCTTCAGCTTGGGGACATATTTCTCCACAGACTGAAGGTAGTACTGACCATCGTAGCCACCCAGCGCATACAGTTCTCCAGCTAAGACCACCACCCCGAGCGTGCTGCGACATTCTGCCATGCGCTCCACCGAGGACCAAGTGTTGCTTTCAGGGTCCCAGCTTTCTACTGTGCTCTCATGTCGCCGATAGCTAATGCCCTGTCTCATGTGTGTGGCAATGCCTCCCACCACATATACTTTGTTGTCCAGCACCACCACCCCAAACTCGTAACGGGGAACACTAAGAGGGGCCAGTCCTATCCATGAATCTGTCTGAGGAAAGTACATTTCCATGCTGAAAATTGTAATAAAAAAAGACAACTTCAATTAATACAAAAGTTTGAAAAGAATGTCTTCACGACAAGTAGATATGAATAACCTTACCTTTCTAATGTTGCGAACAGTCCAGCCTTGCCTCCTACTGCGAGCAGCACCTTCGGGGCACACCTGGGCCGTGCCGACAGCACAGTCTGGTAGGAAAGTCTGTGCTCAGGCATAAAATGATATTTGAGGGCCTCATTGAGCAAGTGCTTGCACGCATGGTCATCTCGTATAAGGTGGTTGGCTTCATATAGGCGAGTGAGGAATTTGACGCTGAGAAGTGGAAGGCGAACGCAGTGCAGCAACTGAGCAAGATGCTGCTGTCTCTCCGTCACGTCATATTTAATCCACGACTCCAGAGCATAAAATACAGTCTCCTCTGTGTCCACCTTGAGACAGTCGTTAGACACAATTTCATCTAGCTCTGCTCTCGTCAGTTCAAAAAACTCTTCCGTCTGACAAACCTCCTCAAAGTTCTCACAGATGAACTTAGATGCAGCCAGGCACAGGTCATGACAGCCATACGTCTCTGCAAAGCGGGAAATACCTATACAGTTTCCAGCATCCAGCTGGCTCTCCAAGAAGGAACAGCACTCCTTAAGTACAAGCTTAACCTGGAGTAAATTAGCAGCCGGCAGCAGAGATTCAACCGTTTCCTGGGAGATAAACACTGTGCCAGTGTATGCATATTCGACAATGGCCTGGAAGAGAAACAGTAAAAAGCATTAGTTAACATTTTTACAGCTGATATTCAAGCAGCCGCAGTCTGTTGTTGCTGAGCATACCTTCAAGGCAGTCTCGTCAACACATTGGAACTCTACCTCCGACGTCTCCTTTTCTGAAAGGTTACCGGTAAACATGGCCTTGAAATATGGACTGATGCTGGCCAGCACAACTTTGTGGGCATGGATCTTGGCTTCACCCACACGAAGGACAATGTCACACAGTTCATGATCCTGCCGCAAGAGCTGGAGGCCTTGCAGCAGCTGCTCCGAGTGAGGCCGTGTGAGACTTGCAAACATATAGGACTGGTCCTGCTGGTCCATCTAGGAACCGAAATCCAGACATGAATGCAGAGTTTGTAAAGTTTTCTCAGTAACAACTTAAACATTTACTGTCTGTCATGAGACCCAAGGATGCTTTACATAAGAGAATGAAAAAAAAGTCAGGTCAAGGAGTGTTGAAGAGAAAAACCTATGGATCACGTGTTATGGGGAATATGCAAGATGAATACATAAATAAATAAGCATTCATGGGAGAATGGTAAATGGACTGTACTTATATAGCACTTTTCTATCTACCGGTAATCAAGATACTCAAAGCAACTTGCACTACAATATGTGCCCTCGTTTACCCATTCATACAGCACTCTACAAATAACAATCAGTGCTTTATCATATTCATACACCAATGGGACACATGTCGGAGAAGATAAGGAGTTCAGTGTTTTGCCCAGGGACACTTTGGCATGTGACTGCTGGTGGAACCCCCAACTCTTGCATTGGAGGATGACTGCCCTAACCACTCAGCCACAGCCGCCCCTGTGAAATGTTGCAAGTTTCAAGGGAGATCATTTCAGTGGGTCAGCTTGATCTCACAACGTTTTCCACTCTGGTGTGAGGAAAAGGTAGCAGGTCAGTGTCAGAAGACCATAAGTACCGAGATGGGGTGTAAGGGTGAGGGAGGTCTGAAAGGTACGATACGGAGCACAATCATTGAGTGATTTGTAGGTGAGAGGATCTTTGTTTTTTTTATTTAAATAAAAAAACAAAGACTGTGACGCTGAGTAAAGGTTGAAATGACGTGTTGAGAAGGATCTGAAAAATCTGCTAGCAGAATTTTGGACATACTGTAGTGTTTCAAGGACTTCAATGAAATACTGTAGTACAGAAAGTTGTGAGTTTCTGCTACCCAGTCAGAAGGAAATAGACATAATTCTGAGATGCTTTTAAGAATAAAAAGAACTAGTTTGAAGGGTCGGTCTACCTCAATCCAGGGAATTGGATTGTGGAATGGTTTGGAGAGTGAAGTTAAAAATGCCAAGTCAATGTGTACATTTAAGAAAATGATCAAAAGTGAATTGTTAAAAAATATATGAAGTAGCGTAATGTGTATTGTATTACCGGGTAGTTGGAAAAATTAGAAAGAGTTATTCATTTTGTTCTGTTACTGAAGATTATTTTTAATTGAACTAATTGAAAAAAGGGGCAGATATAATATTTTTTTCTTCTTTCAGCTACCTTTCATTTTATATACAGTATTGTATGTTATCGTTTATGAGATTGTTTTGTATTGTATTTTAAAATGAACGTATTTTATAAATAAAGAAAGAATAAAAAAGCAGATTTGGGGTTGGATTTAATGTGAGGATGAGCAGATGGAGAACCCTAGCCCTAATACTTCCAATCTTCCTAAGCAGTGGCTTTAGGGACACAGCAAATACCTCAAATAAACACTAGTTGAGTTTAAATAAAAGTGTACACATGTTGAAGGAAGTTGACCAGGAAGGGTGGAGGCAAGATATTAGAGCTGATGTAATTTGCTGATCAATATGTTTTAAATTACGAGACCATTCACTGTACACCAAACTTAGAGCAACACAAAAAGGAGACAAGGACCTGCAAACCTTCAGATGTGGCAGAGGGTCATCTTCTGTTGAAAGCTTTCATCGACATCAGTGCTCCTTTATACCAGGTAAATAGTAAATTGGTCTATTTGGTATAGTTAATTTTTGTCACACCTACCAGAATTTTACGTGTACATCTACAAATGTTAATCTGAGCATAATTTCTAAAAAAAAAAAATGCAGATAAAAGGAGTTAATTTTATGATTTCATAAATGCGGCCAATCTTTGCAATGTCCTTAAAACAAAATTGTTTTGTAAGGATGGAGAAGCAATGCCATGCACACTCAGATGTATATGCTTGAGGGTGGATCCAGATGGAATATGAAAAGAACCCAAGAAGCTTTAGATACGAGTCGTAGATCACACACTAAACTCTATGACGTTCGTCTGATCAATCCCATTTGGGGAAAATAAATTACTGGATGAGTATATAAATAATATAACAATAAATAAGTAAATAAATAAATAAGATAAATAAGAATAGCTGTCNACCTCTGCCTAGCGCGTTTTAAGCTAGGCCAGAGGGTGCCCCTCAAGCTGTGCTAGCGTCTCTTGGGCCTGTTGGCAGCAGCTATTGTCTGCGTGCCTCTGGCCTTATTAAGAAGGTGCCCTCTACAGATATGGATCAACAAACAATTGCAACCTGCCCCCCCTCGACCAACGAGGGGGATACTGATTGGCCCAGAGTGAATGAAGGCTCTGGAGCCATGAAATGCCCCCACAGTGTTCAGCAAAGGCGTCCTGCTGGGGAGGGTGTTGTCACGAGTCCTGGTCACCACGGACGCGTCAAAAACTGGGTGGGAAGGTCTCTGCAGAAACCAGTACGCCCAAGGGGTCTGGAACCAGCAGGAGGCAAAGCTCTACATAAATTTCCTGGAACTCAGAGCAGTGTTTTTGTCTCTGAAACACTTTTACAGGAAAGGGCTGGTTTCATAACAACATGTCCTGATAAAATCAGACAACAGGACCACAGTCTCCTATATCAACAGAGAAGGTGGATCAAGGTCCCAACCCCTCGTCAGGTTGACACAGACACTGCTCACGTGGTGCAACACTTGGATCTTATTCGCTGAGGGCGACCCACGTCCCGGGCGAGCTGAATCATGGGGCAGATTCCCTCTCAAGAGGACCCCTCCTTCCCTCGGAGTGGCGGCTGAACCTGCGTATCGTGGACCAGATCTGGGCACGATACGGGAGGGCCAATGTATATTTGTTTGCTTGCAGCAACAATACGCACTGCACCCTGTATCACTCGATAAGGGAGACAGATGCACCGTTGGTGACAGATGCCTTGACCAGCAAGGGAGGCTGTATTACACGTTTCCATCTGTGTCACTGATTCAGGCGACGCTGGAACGTGTACGCAGGGAAGCTCTCTCCCTAATACTGATAGCTCCCAGGTGGCCTCAGAAAGCATGGTTCCCAGAGGTGATCTCACTGCTGATGGGGACACCATGGCAGCTGCCCCTCCCCCCACAGGGACCTGCTGACCCAGGCCCATGGGCAGATCCTTCATCCACGCCCAGAACTGTGGCAGCTCTGGGCCTGGCCGCTGAAAGGGTCCGGTTAATGGCCTCCGGTCTGCCCAATAATGTGGTAAACACAATACAGGGAGCGAGAGCACAGTCTACTCAGAACCTCTACGCTCGCAAGTGGCATGTTTTTGAGGCCTGGTGTCTAGAGAGGAATATTATCTCATATTTTGTGACCTGGTCCAGCTCTTAACTTTTCTACAGGACCTGCTGGAGAAGTGTCGCTCTTTCTCCACCATTAAGGTCTTTTTATCAGCTATCTCGGCATGCCACGAGGGCTGGGGAGGTAAATCACCTGGTGCCCACACTCTCATGATACGGTTCATGAAGGGCGTGATAATGGTACATTCAGACCGAACAGCGTTTCAACTTCCAAAAAGCTCGTCACGCACGCAAGTGGACGCACTTGGTGTCCAGACCTATTGGACCAGAACGCCAGAACGCGAAACTGCTGCGGGGTGTGTGGGAGGAGCTTACCGGTATACCGAGTCCTCACTGCACTCCGCCAGGCGAGGAGCTTTTTATTTCTGTCTCTGTGGAGCAGACTTGACTGGTCGTGAAGGACTTGTCGCGAACACACAGCTACAATGAGTTTCTCTTCCATAGTCCATGACTCCGCAGGTTTTTTCTGTGTCCCACAAACAATACGTCACATAGTTGCGCAATCGTTTCCGCGTCACTGGTTTCCGCGTCACATAGGGACTCTCCCCTGACCCCCTCTCTTCTCCCCCCGACTCTCCCTGATTGGTTGACACACCAACCAATCAGGTAGAGTTGAGCGGCGTTTGAAAGTTTGAACGGCGAAATCTTCAGCATGGTGAATGCATGGTTTGGAGGCTGAAGCCGGTTCACGTGCACGGAACACGCTTTCCAGCACGCTCAACACGCATGCGACGCCCGACGCGGCTGGAAGCGCGTCCCCATTTGACTTTGCATGTAAGCTGGACGCTCCTGCCGTTGAAACGCTGTTAGGTCTGAATGCACCATAAGGATGAGACCTCCAAGCAGGACTTTGGCCCCTCAATGGGGCCTGCATTTAGTCCTGGATGCTTTGTGTGAGCCTCCATTTGAGCCTCTTAGCAGCATCAAGATAGATTTGTTATCTTATAAAACTGCATTGCTCTTAGCTCTGTGCTCAGCAAAATGTGTGGGTGACCTCCACGCATTATCTGTCCATCCAATGTGTACCAAATTTGCCCCAGACGGGTCAAAGGTCACCCTGTGTCCAAACCTTGCATTTGTGCCAAAAGTACCAACTTTAAATCCCAGAAGTCTGGACTTTGAGCTGTCAACCTTTCCTCCTCCCCCTGTTCTAACTGAAGAACAGAGGTAGCTGAAAGTGCTCTGCCCTGTTAGGGCCCTGAGTGCCTACATGGAGAGAACTAATGGCTGGCGAAAAACAAACCAGTTGTTTGTGTGTTTTGCTACTCCTACTGCTGGCAGAGCCCTGTAAAAACAGTGCCTCTCACACTGGGTGACTGAGGCCATTAAGAGGGCACACAGCGGCAAAGGTCAGCAGGTGCCCTCTGGGGTACATGCTCACTCAACTCAAGGCCTAGCCACTTCCTGGGCCTTATTCATAGGTGTACCAGTAGCAGATATATCTGCAGCTGCTAACTGGGCATCATCAAACACGCTTGTGAAACACTACAGTTTAGATTTCACATCATGTGACTTAACTCAGGCTGTCCTCTCTACCACAGAGTAGAGAGCAGCTGGCGCCTGTAGTCTAAGGCATAAAGTTCTAACAAGCATGCATTTCCAGAGCATTTCCAAGACGTGATTGAAATACGTTCCCATAGTCATGTGTTGCACTGAGAGTACTGACTGATACGGGAACTGAAGGTTATGCACCAAAACCCATGTTCCCTGAATGAAGGGAACGAGGTGCAACACATGTTTGCCCTTTCAATGCCCAAGCTCGGTGAAGTGCACCCTGAGAATGAAGGTGGGGCGTCAGCCCCTTTTGTCCAAAGATGGCGGGGCCTCATCGCTGACGCTGACACCCACCTGCCTTTAGAAAAGGCGTGATTGTATTACTTCAGGTGAACCACGCGGGGGCTCAGTTCCCATAGTCATATGTTGCACCTCGTTCCCTTCCTTCAGAGAACATGGGTTATGGTGCATAACCTTCAGTTTTCAGTCATTTTCTCATTATGTATAACACAAGAAAGGACCAATAGAGGTATGATCATTTCTTTAGGAACCTTCATCACATCTTAAACCTATTGATCTTACATTGAAGGACGGTTTTAGCTTTAATTGCACTTTTACTTCAAGTCAACTTTTTGTGTCCAGAATAAAATTTAAAAAAAAAATTACATTCCCCACATCAACCTCCATGAGGATGGGAAAATCCTGCAACGGATCAGATTTTGCCAGCAGGCCACCAATTTGCGCTCACTGACCTACTGTAGGCAGTAGTGTAGTCTATATACAGTACTCGAGTATACGATACCCACTAAAAAAGCTTGGGAATTTCAGTATACTCACTTAAAAGTGCCCAATGATACAAGCCTGTCCATCCATCCATCCATCCATCTTCTTCCGCTTATCCGGGGTCGGGTCGCGGGGGTAGCAGCCTAAGTAGGGAGGCCCAGACTTCCCTCTCCCCAGCCACTTGGAGCAGCTCCTCCGGGGGAATCCCAAGGCGTTCCCAGGCCAGCCGAGAAACATAGTCCCTCCAGCGCGTCCTGGGTCTTCCTCTGGGTCTCCTCCCGGTGGGACATGCCCGGAACACCTCACCAGGGAGGCGTCCAGGAGGCATCCTAACCAGATGCCCGAGCCACCTCAACTGGCTCCTCTCGATGTGGAGAAGCAGCGGCTCTACTCCGAGTCCCTCCCGGATGACTGAGCTTCTCACCCTATCTCTAAGGGAGAGTCCAGCCACCCTGCGGAGAAAACTCATTTCAGCCGCTTGTATCCGAGATCTTGTTCTTTCGGTCATAACCCAAAGCTCATGACCATAGATGAGGGTGGGAACGTAGATCGATCGGTAAATTGAGAGCTTTGCCTTTTGACTCAGCTCTCTCTTCACCACGACAGACCGGTACAGCGCCCGCTTCACTGCGGACGCTGCACCTATCCGCCTATCGATCTCACGCTCCAGTTTTCCCTCATTCGTGAACAAGATCCCGAGATACTTAAACTCCTCCACTTGGGGCAGGACCTCCTCCCCGACCCGGAGAGGGCATGCTACCCTTTTCCGGCTCAAGACCATGGCCTCGGATTTGGAGGAACTGATCCTCATCCCGGCCGCATCACACTCGGCTGCAAACCGCTCCAGTGAAAGTTGTAAATCACGAACTGATGAAGCCAATAGGACCACATCATCTGCAAAAAACAGAGAAGCGATTCTAAGGTCACCAAAACGGATCCTCTCAACACCTTGGCTGCGCCTAGAAATTCTGTCCATAAAAGTTATGAACAGAATCGGTGACAAAGGGCAACCTTGGCGGAGTCCAACTCTCACTGGAAACGAGCCTGACTTACTGCCGGCAATGCGGACCAAGCTCTGACACCGGTCGTACAGGGACCTAACAGCCCATATCAATGGGCCTGGTACCCCATACTCCCGGAGTACCCCCCACAGAACCCCCCGAGGGACGCGGTCGAATGCCTTTTCCAAGTCCACAAAGCACATGTAAACTGGTTGGGCAAACTCCCACGCGCCCTCCAGGACCCTGCTGAGGGTGTAGAGCTGGTCCAGTGTTCCACGACCAGGACGAAAACCACACTGCTCCTCCTGAATCCGAGGTTCGACTATCCGACGGACCCTCCTCTCCAGAACCCCTGAATAGACCTTACCAGGGAGGCTTAAGAGTGTGATCCCCCTATAGTTGGAACACACCCTACGGTCCCCCTTTTTGAATAGGGGAACCACCACCCCAGTCTGCCAATCCAAGGGAACTGCCCCCGATGTCCACGCGATATTGCAGAGTCGCGTAAGCCAACACAACCCTACAACATCCAGAGCCCTAAGGAACTCCGGGCGAATCTCATCCACCCCCGGAGCCTTGCCACCGCGGAGCTTTTTAACCACCTCGGCGACCTCAGCACCAGAGATCGGAGAACCCGACCCAAAGTCCCCAGGCTCCGCTTCCTCAGTGGAAGACGTGCCAGTAGGATTGAGGAGGTCTTCGAAGTATTCCGCCCACCGACTCACAACATCCCGAGTTGAGGTCAGCAGCACGCCACCCCCACCATAAATGGTGTTGGTCGCGTACCTCTTTCCCCCCCTGAGACGCCGGATGGTGGACCAGAATCGCCTCGAAGCCGTACGGAAGTCATTCTCCATGGCCTCTCCGAACTCCTCCCACGCCCGAGTTTTTGCCTCAGCAACCACCCGAGCCGCATGCCGCTTGGACTGCCGGTACCTATCAGCTGCTTCCGGGGTCCCACAAGCCAAAAAGGCCCAATAGGACTCCTTCTTCAGCCTGACAGCATCCCTCACTGCCGGTGTCCACCACCGGGTTCGAGGGTTGCCACCACGACAGGCACCAACAACCTTGCGGCCACAGCTCCGATAAGCTGCCTCGACAATAGAGGCGCGGAACACGGCCCACTCGGACTCCATGTCCCCCGCCTCCCTCGGAACGTGTTCAAAGCTCTCCCGGAGGTGGGAGTTAAAGCTCCGTCTTACGGGAGACTCTGCCAGACGTTCCCAGCAGACCCTCACAATACGTTTGGGTCTGCCAGGTCTGACCGGCATCCTCCCCCACCATCGGAGCCAACTCACCACCAGGTAGTGGTCAGTTGACAGCTCCGCCCCTCTCTTCACCCGAGTGTCCAAGACATGCGGCCGCAGATCAGATGAGACGACAACAAAGTCGATCATCGAACTGCGACCTAGGGTGTCCTGGTGCCAAGAGCACATATGGACACCCTTATGCTTAAACATGGTGTTCGTTATGGACAATCCATGACGAGCACAGAAGTCCAATAACAGAACACCACTCTGGTTCAGATCAGGGGGGCCGTTCCTCCCAACCACACCCCTCCAGGTCTCACTGTCATTGCCCACGTGAGCGTTGAAGTCCCCCAGTAGAACAAGGGAGTCCCCAGGAGGCGCACTCTCCAATACCCCCTCCAAGGACTCCAAAAAGGGTGGGTAGTCTGAGCTGCCGTTTGGTGCATAGGCACAAACAACAGTCAGAGCCCGTCCCCCCACACGTAGGCGAAGGGAGGCTACCCTCTCGTTCACCGGGGTGAACCCCAACGTACAGGCACCAAGATGGGGGGCAACCAGTATGCCCACTCCTGCTCGGCGCCTCTCACCAGGGGCAACTCCAGAGTGGAAGAGTGTCCAACCCCTCTCAAGGAAACTGGTTCCAGAGCCAGAGCCATGCGTTGAGGTGAGTCCGACTATTTCTAGTCGGAAACTCTCAACCTCACACACTAGCTCAGGCTCCTTCCCCACCAGAGAGGTGACATTCCATGTCCCAATGGCCAGCTTCTGTAGCCGAGGATCAGACCGCCAGGGTCCCCGCCCTCGGCCACCACCCATCTCACATTGCACCCGACCCCTTTGGCCCCTCCCACAGGTGGTGAGCCCATGGGAAGGGGGACCCACGTCTCCTCTTCGGGCTGTGCCCGGCCGAGCTCCATGGGTAAAAGCCCGGCCACCAGGCCTCGCCAGCGTGCCCCACCTCCGGGCCTGGCTCCAGAGTGGGGCCCCGGTGACCCGCGTCCGGGCGAGGGAAAACTTAGTCCATTAATTGTACTCATCATAGGGTTTTTTGTGTGTCATGTATAATTGGCAATGATACATGATGCTTGTGTCATTGTCAACACATTTGGAGCATTTTATAGACACTTAGTTAGTTCAACCTATTTTTTATATAATTAATTCTTCTGTATTTACTGCTTAATACTTGAACATGTTTTGCTTTTATACTGTTTTATGAATTCTGTAACATTTTTATTACAAAGACAACTGTTGAACAAAGTTTGCTGTACATTTATTCAGATATAAGCAACAGAGAAATTTGGAAATGTTGAATATGCTTAAAAATCAAAATAAATTAACAATTACATTGTACTAACCGGTGTACTTTGGTTGCTAAGCAGAGTATACCCACAACAATGTAGACTACACCACTGACTGTAGGTAATATGTAAAGCTAGTTTAAATAAAGGCACTTTGAAGCTCCAAAGATGGAATCCAAATGTCCAGCTTGGATTAAAATTGTTTTGCAGCTTTTTCGAACATTTCTCTTTTTGCATCTGAACGATGCGTCAGAAACATGCGGGGGGAAGACAACTTCCAGGTTTGTGCTTTTTTATGTTAATAATCTTCATATACTTGAATTTGGCTGCCGCTGTGCTTCTCCAGGATATCTCTGAACCGCGCAAGCGTGCGCTTCACGCCGGAAACGTAATTAGACTTGAGCGCAGCCGTCATTGTGTCTCTGCTGCTCCTGCGGGAAGAGCTTGGACACCTTGATCCAAAACCTCCCATCCTGCTTCGTCTCTGCTTCCCTCAGCTGATGTCGCCGGCTTCCTGCGCCTCCCCCCTCCCTCCCTCTGTCTCTCTTTCTCTCAGTGGTTGGGTAAGAAAGGGGAGGGGGACAGAGCACATATACTGTTGCTCTGTCTTCCTCCTACAGAGCTCCAAGTCCCACAGCGGAGACTTAAACTCAGACATATTTTAATCCGACATCCCGACCTGCTCTGTGACTTTTAGAGCATTAACTGGAATATCTCCCTCCTCAACGATGTGAATGTATAAAAAAGATGAGTAATAAGAAAAGGCACAACTAGGATCAGTCTTCGTCGTGTGGATGAGTTGTGTGGATGTTATTTCCTGGATTTCCCTGTACCCCGCCGGCCGGCGGACAGCAACAGTGTGAGGAAGAAAGTACATGTGAATGTTCAACATATGGCTTCGACCAGGATTGCACGGTAGGTCTGTCTATGTTTGCCTTCTTCATGAGGTGTTCCCTGATGAAATATATCCTTGATTACTCTGCGCCAACCCAATATTAACTAACATATCCCCGTCTCCTGGTTGCTGGATCCTGCTCATTAATAACCATGAACCTCATTTTCTCCTGTTTGCTCTGTTTGATTCTTGGTAGAAATCATGCAGCCCTGCACGTGTGTGCAAATAAATAAATAAATAAATAAATAAATAAAAGAAAACCCTCTTCTTTGATATGACAAAGAAAGATAGAGCTTTGAAAAGTGTTTTGCCTGTAAGCGCGTTTCGCTATCCGAGGTGCTGAAACATTCTGCTGCGTGTGTTGCTGTCCGAGGTGCTGAAACATTCTGCCGCTTTAATCCACGTCGGTTCTCCAGCCTGTGCCATGCTGCTCTTAAAAGGCAACACTTCCTTACAATATATATATATTTTTTTTTTTACAGGACTTATTCATATTAACAGGTTATTCCTACACTTTATAAAGCAATTGTGATTACTCATCAAACAGTGAACAGGCTCACTATTAGTCCAGCTTCAGCGCTGCACTTTTATTCAATCAGGTAAATGGTCAGACATGTTTCAGCTTATTTACCAAAACAAACTTTACATTTACAATTAACCTTGTTGCTCTGTGATTATAATCCAAATGAGCTGGTTTACTGCACCAAATTCTGCCATATTTATTTGTGGATAAACTGATTTAGGTTAAAAGTTTTTTTTAAAGTATATACTACTTGCTTGAAAGTGTTCACCTAAAAAGTGTCACTAAAGTGGTTTGTTTTCAACAAGTGTGTACGCCGCGAGGAGCTTCATGTGTAATCTGTGTTGCACAGTGTGGTCCGGTCCAAAGCAGCCCACAGCGGCCCGTGTGTTCCGGATTATGAAGAGTGAGAGAATAATCTGATTAGTTCAAATTACGACAAGCTGTCACCACCTCAGTGCAGGGCAGATAAAGAGGGGAGAAAGTTAAAGGTGACACCAGGTGGAGGTAAAGTCCAGTGGGCTGTAAGTCAATGTTTTTGTTTATTAGTTTGACGTCTTGTCTTTTTGTGCACTTGAAGTGGCTGAAAAACATAAAGTTAAAGGTCTTTTCTCCAAGGAATGTTTATCACCCTCTGTTGTTCATATCAGAGCTTGTATGGTAGTAGCTTGGAGTCACATTTAACAACCAATTTGAGTGACAACAGATTGCACACTGTCTTGCATAACACACAAGCTTATGAAAAACCATATTTTCAAGATATAAACAAAAAAACAACTCTGTTCCTACTTATATAAGATTACTTATTACTCAAATTGGTTGTTAAAGGTGACTCCAAGCTACTACCATACATGGTTTTAGCTTAAAAATCAGTAAAATTGACTAAGTTAGAGTGATTTTGTGGGTGGTTGGAATTGTGGTGACCAAAAGTTAATCAGTTGTAGGTTTATCTTTAATTTATCATATTCTATGAAGGGATTAGACCCAGAAGCATGCAGACACAAGGAGCTCAAGAAAAATAAAACTTTGATTATATAGATTAAAACAAAATGCTGACGTGGCAGCAACAACTCACAAAACACAAGGAGGGAGGACAGAGACATCTGGCAGGAAGCAAAAATAATGTGCCGCTCGCTGTATGAGTGGTGATCAGAAATGTTGAAATAAGACGGGGTGAGTGGAAAGTGGCAACACCTGGGTGATTACTAATTGGAAATGGGTGTAAGTGATAACTGAAGAACAGCTGAGGAGGTTGACTGAGGGCAAGAATACATATACAGTGTGCATTTACAGTGTACATATACAGTGTGCTCTGAACGGTCTTATTTAGGGATGCCCAATGTGCCTTACTGCATATGCCACTTTTTGCCTCTATAACAACATCAACTACTACCTCATACATATACTGTGTACATTAACTCATACGCTGCTTTGCCACTTTGCAAATGTCAATGCTAGAAACCTTTAGTTTATTTTAGTTATACTTTTTATACTCTTTTTTTATACTAGTATGCAAAAACTCAGGACAGTATTATGTTCATTAAATGTTTAATGTTTTAGTTTTAGAGTTGGTGTAAATTTTCATACTCTTATACCACTATGCAAAAAACTCAGGACAGTGTTAGTTTTACTATTTTATGCTTATGTCTATTATTATATGTTTCAGTGTTTCAATGTTTAGATGTTTACTGTTGCACCGAGGGACTGAGAGAAACGCAATTTCGGTCCTGTGTATGTCCTGTACAGTACATATTGCAGATCTGACAATAAAGTTGACTTTGACTTTGACTTTGAATGAAAACTGGCAGAGAGACAGAGCTGAAGCAAAACACAAGGGACAGAAAAATAACACATAAAGCACAAGAAGAAATAAAACTTAAAGATGATCAAACTAAATTACCAAAGAAACACATACTACTATACTCAATGGAAATTCATTAAAATATTTTGAGTTAAATGTTGGGGGTGATGCTCCGCCACTACCATAACTACTACTACTAGTACCTTAAGGGAACAGAGATGTTTATAAAACCACAATTCCGAACTAGTTTGAAGGGACGTTCTACCTCAATCCAGGGAATTAGATTATGGAATGGCTTGGAGAATTAAGTTAAAAATGCCAAGTCAATGTTTACATTTAAGAAAATTATCTAAATGAATTTGTTAAAAAAATATATATATAAATGACGTATTGTGTATTGTATTAGTTAGAAAATTAGAAAGAGTAAGTAATTTTGTACTGTTGGTGGAAGATTATTATTGTTTAATCTGATTAGAAAGAGTAAGTCATTTTGTACTGTTGGTGGAAGATTATTATTGTTTAATCTGATTGTTTGAAAAAAGGGGCAGATATAATAAGATTTATTCTTCTTTCTGCTACCTTTCATTTTTTTATATTTTGTACATTATCATTTATGGGATTGTCTTGTATTGTGTTTCTTTTGTAAAAAAAAATGAACAGATTTAATAAACATAAACATATATATTTTAACTTTTGACATTTTTATCTTAAATGAGTAAATTGCACGTAAACATGTACTGAAGTGGACTTGCATCTTTAGGTATGTCTCTAACTCAAGTAATGTAATTGGTTCATCTTTTCTTCTGACTGTTTTGGTCATAATTAGCAGAGTAGAGGATTATAGAGTTTACTTAAAAATATAGAAAACATATAGTCCTGTGTAGATTTGTTCAAGTTTGTGTGATTAACTTAACATTTTGTACTTTGTAGAAAGCAAGTCTTGTGATTGCTTTCATTGTAAATCTGTGTATTGTTTTCCTACATTTAGAAAAGAATTATTTGAAAATAGATAATACTGTACTGTGCGGATTGTGTGAGAAACACTGATCTTTTTTTGTACAAAGCAAGTGCAGCAAAAAATAGGGTAACCTATAGAATAGTCAAGGAAATCCTCTCTGACT
>JBBPBX010026364.1:0-10023 GCA_038048925.1 Garcialebias charrua | reverse complement strand
AAAAAAATTACTTTCCATTTATTCATCAAACTTATGAGTTCAGAGTTTAGTTAATGCTCAATTCCCATTTTTTAGAGCTGATAGCAATGTATTTTTTTTTACTGCTGATGGCCGATTTGAGCAATATAAAATTATTTTAATATAATAACATTTATTAAGGGTGTTACTTTGTTGTGATGTCAGTTGTTACATTGTTAAATTGATTCCAGTGAAATAATTTTGTATAGTGTTCAGCCTACGTTGTCCTTTGTTTTTTCTACTCATAAAACAGATCAGTTCAATCTAAATGGGATGTTATTTTTAAATAATGTTAAATGTTACACATGCTGTTTCTTTCCTAGTTTGTTTTAATGAATTAATTAGTCAATTCTAACTGATTAAATGTCATTCATTCAACACTGTTACTTGATACGCTGTTATACATTTTTGGTAATAATAACAAATATTAAACTAATGTTTGTTGAACTGTATGCAAAGTTTAGAGGACAAGTAGAAAACATTTTTTAAAAAGCCTGATCTAATGTTTATGTTAGTGTATTTTCATGATTTATGACCACGTAAATTAAGTTGCCATATTCTATTTGACAGTCGATTTATTATTTAGAATCAAGTAATACTTACAGTAAGTAATTTTACACAAGGGACAAGTGATTGCAAGGAACTGGAATAGTTTTGATTATGTTTTAGAGTTATAATCAAATTGTCCCATTACGGGGTTGAATTTAAAACAAATCTAAGTACGGTAACAAAGAAATTTGTAATAATGTTTGGGATTTCATGCATAAGGTGGGAAAACATATTTTCTCGGTGGTTCAGAATAGTCCTTCAGTAGATGAAATGCTCATGAACACAATTTTTTGTAGTATATATTTAAGAACCTAAAGTGCACCGAATTCAGAGAATCACCTCACAATTATACAGTAACAATTACTGGTAAATATACTAATCAGTTTTAACCTTTTATACTTATTTATGATAGCAGTGCCTCCAATAAACAGAAAAAAGTTTAGCTACTTTGTTTTAAACTCATACATTTCAGCTTTTAAACCTTATGCATGTCTGTAATAATAAAATTAGGACACAACTCAGAAAGTTTTATTTATTTATTTATTTATTTCGAACAGACAGAAAAGACAATCAAGAAAGAAAAAGAAATAAAATAGGATAAAAAGTTCAACATCAAAAGAAGAATTTAGCAAGTAAAATATATTTTAAGGACATACAATAACAGCTAAAAAAGACTTAATGTGTTCCAACAACAGGTATCAGTCCAAACTAATAGTAAAACCAAAAAAGAGAATATGACATTTTGCCAAAATTGTTCCCCTTTAAATTCATATAACTTTACCATTTAAATAATAAAATATGTTTTCTCATCAGTTGGGTTTTATATAAATGGTACACGGAGACAAAACTGTAACTAATCTTTATTTTACAGAAAAGAGCTATACGGATTATAACTAGAAAGCATTATTACCATCCATCAAATGTTTTGTTTTGTAAATTGAAATTACTGAAATGTTATGATCTGGTTGACTATAATATTCTTTTAATATTGTACAAAGCTCAGAACTTCACATTAACATCAAATATCCAAAGTTTTTTGTAAAAAGAAGTACCGGTACGTACTTACAATCAGATATTTTTGTTATGCCACAGCATAGGAGTAGGTCTACTTTAATTTATGGAATAGGTCTATGGTTTAGAAAATTTAATTTATTTACTTTATTTTATTTATTTCGAACAGACAGAAAAGACAATCAAGAAAGAAAAATAAATAAAATAGGATAACACAACTAAAGAAATAAAAGTTAATACAAATAATTATGCCCAAGTGACATGCAAATTTTATGTTTTCTGTTCGAAAAGGAGCAGGTAGAAGATACAGTATGTTATCTTCGGGCGGCCGTGGTGTAGTGGTAATGGCAGTCGTCTCCTGATCGGAAGGTTGGAGGTTTGAATCCCGCGTCCGCCCACCATGTGTCGTTGTGTCCCTGGGCAAGACACTTAACCCGGAGTTGCTCCCAGTAGGTCTGGATGGCGCCTTGCAAGGCAGGCTACCACTACCGGTGTATGAATGTGTGAATGAATGGGTGGATGGCTGGTATTGTAAAGCGCTTTGGGGCTCCTCACGGGGGCTGGAAAGCGCTATATAAATAAGCTCCATTTACCATAATGTCTTGCCCCTTTCATACTCATCAATTTATAATCAAGTGTAACTGTCAAAATACCAAAACGAGACAACTTGTTTCCACTTTACATGATGTTTAAAGATATACAATTATTTAAACATTATTTATATCATCAATAGTTTATAGACTTTAAAACACTCATCTTATAGAATAAGCTCCTTTTTAAATTGTTTTTGGTATTTAAAATGATTAAAAGTGGTATTAAACTTGCAAAAACAATGACTTTGTTTAAAAAAATGAATAAAATTAGGTTTCTGGAAAAATATATATAAATTGGTTTGTATCAAAATTTTTGTATGGTAAAATATGATGAGTTACGTAATGTTTTTCTTTTGTGGATTACTGTTGTTTGAATTGATTGTTTGAATTAATTTTGTTAAAGAAGGGGCAGACAGAGAAGATTTTATCTTCTTCATTTCATTTGTTTTTTTTAACTTACGTGGTGGTGTTGCAAATAGTTTTTTTGGGGGGGGGTTCTTTTAAATTTGAAATGAATAAATGTATAAAATAAAATAAAAGAGCAAATAAACAAATGTAAATAATTCATTTTCATCACAGAAAATGAAGAAAATTTCTGATTGTGTAAAAATTTACTTTTTAGTTTTTGAAACGTGCCAACTAGAAAAAAAAAAACCACACATTACTTAAAAACTATAAGTCTTTCAATGAAATATTTGTATTTTGTTCTTCGTGTTTTCTTCGCTGCTCTTCATCCTGCAGCTCTGTAGTGACATAGATATAATATGTGTAGTGATGATGATGATGTTTCCGCCTCGAGGAGTCTGGACCTCGCGCGCGTCACCATGGAAGCAGTTTGCTACATGCATTCGCCATTTTGCTGCCTCGCTGCGTGTGTGTGTGTGTGTTGTGGGGGCTCCTTTCGAGACGAATACCTCCATACAGCTTCCAAACATTCAACACTTTCAGACCCGGCTGAAAGAAGAAGAATGTCTCGGTTTCTGGAGCGAACCGTCGCCTGACATGACGACGGAGGAGCAGTAGTTTCTTCTTCCATGGTGTTCGAGGAGGGCCAGGGGGAACATTGAAGGTTCGTCTTCTAACTTTGCTCGCCCAGATAGTTCGCACTAAACACGGTCAAAGACACGCTGTTCCTGCGCTACCGAGGCTAATAATGTCTGCTATCGTACTGGGAAGATAACTGGAAATTGTTCTTACTGGAGGCATTTTCTGACACGAGCTATACCTGAACCAGTTCGTTAAAAAAAAAAAAAAAAACGAGAGCCACAAGTGGTTGTACTCATCCATGTACCTAGGTATGTTTTATGAATTTAAGGAGCTTTTACTCAAATTGTGTTGTCAGATGCTGAACATCTCTGAACGAGAAATACCACTGAATGCTCCAGAGGAGCAAAACACAACAATGTAAACAGATGCTAGCACAACAACAACACAAAGTGCAGTAATTAAAAAAATACGTTTGTATATTTTCAATAAATATAAATTCCTAATAAATACAAGAAGCTGCAAAGATGGCCATTTTTAGAAAAAGTATTTTTTATTTTTGTTACCATTTTTTTCTAAGTTGGACTTGTTTTGTGTGTGTTGCCCAAATTGTTCATGGTTCTTGGTAGATGAGCACTATTTGTTCAATTTAGGAATAAATACAAAGTAAAAAAAAATAAAAAAATGAATTGGATCATTTTAAACTACATCAACAATAATAACTAAAGTAAATTTACAATTTAGGAGTATTTTAGTCCTTTGCCGTACTGTTTACATTTACTTACACAACAGTTTTCAAGCAAATCATTTGACATAATCAATTAGGAGTGCGAATCTCTCAGTGTCTGGAGAATCAATTCGATTCCGATTTTTGGTGTCACGATTCGATTCAAAATCGATTTTTTTGATTCAGAAACGATTTTTGATTCAGAAACGATTTTTCTATTAAAATTGTCATACATTTAGTTTCAGTTTTGTAACTGACAAGCTGAAAAGAATAAACAACAATGTAAACAAATGGAACATTTATTTAAAACAATAATTTTAAACTGAGAATATTAAACAACAATGTAAACAAATAGAACATTTATTTAAAACATTTATTTAAAAATAATTTTAGGTTCTGTACTGTATCAAATTTTTTGCATCATTTTATATTTATACCAAAAATAGGAACAAATTACTGTATACAGGAATGCATTGCCGGTACATTCTGTAACTTAAATTACCAGTATTAGGTTAGCTTAGTTGCCTGGACTTCTCTAAAACAATAAAAGAAAAAGGAAAATCTAGGAACAAATAATTCATCCATCCATCATCTTTACCCACTTCTTCCTTTAAGAGTCACGGGGGTCACTGATGTCCATGTCCAGCTATCACTGTGCGAGAGGCGGGGGACACCTGGACAGGTCTTCTTCAGTCCATCATAGACAAATAATTAAATATATCTATTTTTTTAAAAAGTAAACAGACTTCAGCCTACCATAGTGCATTAACCTTTAACTCAAAATAAAATACAGACTTCAGTTTTTTTTTAACATATTGATTCATATTTAGTAAAGAAAGAAAAAATGATTTTGGGGCTTTTAGAATCAATTCTTGCCAGGACTATGAATCTAGATTCTTTAAAAAATCCATTTTTTTCCTGCACCCCTATAAACAATATATAGCTTTTTTAAAGTAATTAAAATATTTTTTGCATATTTTTTCATTTTCATTATGTGGTGAGTTATTTTACATGAATTTTCAGTGCTTTGTAGGCTTAGCTGAGATATTATGTGAAACATAAAAATTAAAGTTTCAATGTAAAGTCAAATTTTAACAGTCAAGGACACCATATAAAAATAAACACTTGTTATTAGTTCACGTTATCTCTCTTGTTTCTATTTTTGTTTTGTTGCTTTGTGTGGTGTTGTGGTGTTTTTTTCTTCAGGACCTTTGTAGTTGAGTGTTGCATTGACTGTTTATTCTCTCTGTGTGTTACAGTCACACAGCTTGACACACAGGACTGCAGTTTTTCATCACCATCTGCCAAAGATGAAAGCCCAACGTAAAGGGGAGGAACATTTCTGTCCTCGTTGGATTCTGTTTGTCTCCTTCGATTCTCAAATGTAACATCCATAAGACCACTAATAATGATACCTGGATTGATCCCTCAAGAGTTACATGACCAGCTTCTGGACCTGAAGAATTACCAGAATCGCACAAATGGGGTGGAGAAGCTTAAACACATCCTCACAGAAGTGGACATCAAGTCAGTTCCATCTGCTAGTATCGAGGAGTTCATCAATTTTCTTCCAAGACTTCTGGATGACAGTAATTTTAAAGTGCTGTATGGCACCTTAAAAGTTTTAAACTTACTAATTCAGAAGTTAGAGACGGGTGTAGACAAATTTTTGAAACATATCATTTTAGTTGCCCTCATGGTTCTTGGTGATACTCGTGCTGTCACCAGGAATGAATACCTTAATGTGTTTCAACAATTGATGAAAACCGTCCCACCACAGCAGGTATTGGATCTTGTCATTGGCAACTTGAAACACAAAAACTCTAGGGTTCGGGAAGATGTCCTTAACATCATCATGGCAGCTATGCTTACTCATCCAAGGAAGGACTTCAACATTCCCAAGCTTTGTTTTGAGGTTGCACCCTACTTAGCAGACAGTAAAAGAAAGGTCCGCCACGCTGCCCTGGAGCTGTTTGCTGTTTTTGACCATTGCCTGGACACAGGGAGAAAGCAGCCACTAATGAAAGCTGTGGACATGGTTGAACTTAACGAGGATGCAGAGGGTCTGATGGCCGCTGTACAGGCGAGACGAACCAGGCGCATTCTTCCAAAACTAACCTCGGAGGGGACTGTGGAGTATGGTTTGGTGGTGCCCAAACCTGGACAGTGGTCCTCGGTGCAGTATGGTTCTGGAGCTGATCTGGACTGGGTGATAAATGGAGGGCGGATAAGCAGTGCCAGGAGCTACAAAGCAGAGCCAGACAGCAACAGATTGTATGGGTACGGCAGCTTAGGCTCTCTCACCGAGGACCTACCACTTCAAAGAAGGATCGTCAGTGCAGGCAAAGGGAAGAACAAACTACCTTGGGAGATATCGAGCTTCTCATTGACTGACAGTGAGCAGCAGCAGTACAGCACACCTAACGGAAAGTCCTCTGAACAGGTGAGCTTTGTCATCATTGGCCAATCACCATGTTTCTCTCATTGTAATTACTATTCAATTAACTTTGCTTTTTGTTTTTGATAGCTGACAGTATTGTTTTGGTATATTAATATAATAATAATAATAATCATTTTATTTAAAAGCGCCTTTCAGGACACCCAAGGACACTTAACAAACCAATACAGTGTAATACAGATCAAACATTATCAGCGACAAATTGAAATATAAAATACATAAAGGTTATAAAATGCAAGATAATAAAAATACATTTAGTAAAGTTAATGATAGGCTAGTTTAAAGAGATGTGTTTTCAGAGCAGTCTTGAACAGAGAAAGGGAGGTGGTGTTTCGAAGGTCTGGCGGTAGAGCGTTCCAGAGGTGAGGGGCAGAGCAGGTGAAGGCCCTGCTCCCCATGGTGGAGAGGCGGGCAGAGGGTACATGGAGATGTAGCGAAGAGGAGGATCTGAGAGAGCGTGATGGGATGGAGATTTGTAGGAGGTCAGATAGATAAGGAGGGGCAAGGTTGTGGATAGATTTGAACGTGAGGAGTAGAATTTTGAAGATGATGCGTGATTTAACCGGGAGCCAGTGGAGCTGCTGCAGGACAGGAGTGATGTGGTTATAGTAGGAGGTTTGAGTGATGACACGGGCAGCTGAGTTCTGGACCATCTGTAACTTGTGGAGAGATTTGTTGGGGAGGCCGTAGAGAAGGGAGTTGCAGTAATCGATACGGGAAGTCACAAGACTGTGCACCAGGATGGCTGTGGAGCGGGGTGTGAGAGAAGGACGGAGACGGTTAATATTACGGAGGTGGAAATAGGCAGACCGAGTAATATTGTTGATGTGTGAAGTGAAGGAGAGAGTGATGTCGAGGATGACACAGAGGTTATTTTGTTGTGAGGCTTTGTGAGGCTACATAATAGCCAAGTTTCCATACACTAGTAAAATAAATCTGAAGTAAGCGGCAGGAAAAAAGTGCAAATCTAACACATTTACATTAATTAACTACAGGAAGAAGAAAAAAACATCTCATGGAGAAAAATAGGAACTCAGCACACATCTACAGGAAGAAAATGCAAAGAGTCAAGGAATAGTTGTTATCTTTGTGGATATTTGAGATATACAGTAGTTTCATATTTAAAAAAGCGCTAGGGTGTGAGTTTTTCAAAACAGACAAAAACCACCACAAAATTGCATTTTTGGGTGGCATTAGTATATATTTTTATTGTTATTATTCATATATCTTATTTAGATCTTATAGACTTACAGTAAAATCAAGTGACAATGGAAAATTGGCAAATGCTTCAGACAAATGACTGGAAACTGTACTATTATCAGGAAATGACATAAATTAGACCATTACTGTAATTGACAAGGTTTCTTACTGAAGAGGCTTCAAAACCAATCTCATCACTTGTTGGCTGCCTCTCCTTCATCTATTCTTATACACAGACAAAATATCGTAATGGCTTTAGTAAAAATGTTGTTGACTAATAAATTCAAGGACTTAAAATGTGGTTTGACTCTTTCAGAGTGTATTTTTACATTAGACGAAAGTGTACAGAGCAAGAAAGTCTTCGTGGTAGCACTTTCCTCAGAAGACAGTTTGGGGTGAAAAATGTCTAAATATAGAGTCAAATTTTTATGATGCAGTGTGGATCGAGAGCAGCAGCACTGAGGGAGGGGTTGATCCTATTTTGTTAATTTTCTGTTTATGTGCATGAGTCATGCATGCATCCTCAAACACATCATTTATTTTTAGGAAATAGCAAATGCTGTTGAAATATTTGATTCTAATACGTGGGATAAACAGAAAAATGTATGACACTTTGCAGTATCCCTGACACTATACCTGCTGGAAATACATTGGATGACTCATTTTCTTGCACATCGACACTTGCTGCAAAGATGAGCAGAAACTATTTTGAGAATATGCCTTGTGACAGACACAATTCATAATTCAATATTCATTTATAGCTATTCAAGTAATATTTACCGTTATCTAAGTTTAGAAACAGGGTAAGTCTGCCACCATTTTCTTTATTTACAAATATCTTGCTGTGGCATGTAGCTTTGTTTTATGAGGTATTTCTTATAGTTTTGTCAACTGTTTTCCAGCTCACACCTCATTTGAAGAAGAAAAAACATCCGTTTTCAGTGATATCCGTTTCCCAGCAACACCAGTAACATAGAAAACACATACTGGAGAGGTGGTGAAACATAATTGGTTATATCACAGGGTGTTATAAAAAAGAAGCTTGTTTAATGCTCAGCTGTTGATTGCACTCACCCCCAAGTGCTCTGCAGTGAGTGTTGATCTGATTGTAGGCTACAGGAGTTCAGTTTTACTGTTTTATTTGAAAAGTGGAAAAGCATACATTTATTTGAATCTGTATTAAAAGAGATTTTGCATCTTATTTATGTTTACTGTAGGCTTTACATCCAACAGATACATGGAAGTGACACCCACAGATTGCAGTACAGTATTTTGTTTGAAATGTTTATCTTCTACATCCTTTTGTTTAGTATAGGATGGAATTACACAGAGGCCCTTTGTTGTGTTTATGTCTAGGCTACCGGTAGTTACTTGAACTGTAGCTGTTATTGCTGCTGCTTTTAAAATAATTGTACTTCTGCCTGATTCTAGGTGTCAAGTGAGGATTACTTACCTCATTCTACGAAGCCAGTTACCTACATACCAAGTTTCAGTAAGTGCCAGGAGATCTCTTAACATTTCAACCCCTTGTGCGTGAGACTAACACAGATGACTGACTGTCATGGTCAACTATATCTTGACTCAATTTAGAGCAGCTTTAACTGGGATTATCATACTGAGTTAAAGGAGTCACCATTCCAAATGCCACTAAAAGTTCCGAGATAAGAGAAGTTCAAAGCTGCTTGGTCATACCAGTCACACACTAAGACAGAGGAGGCAAAGTGGGAAATTAGTACAGCTAACCCCCGAGTTAAGTACGAGTTCCGGACCTAAGGACCGTTCGCAGGTCGATCTGTTCGCAGGTCAGTCCTTCCGTCCACTCGTCACTCGGGGATGTCCTGTATTTATTTATTTTTTTGTGGTACCAAGTACAGTACTGTCATTCGCCTATCCTAACACACCTAACACAGTGTAATTAATACAGTACAGTAATAAAAATATAAATTCAATAAAAATATAATTTCTTACTTTGAGGTGGTCGCCGCTGCTGCGTCCCGTGTTAGCTCCCGTGTTAGCTTCTGGAGCTAGCCAGGCCGGAGGTGTTCGCGCGGCGGCCTGGCACGATCGGCGATAAATCCGCGGCTGTCTGAGACATCCACAAAGTTCACAGAGACGTTTCCAGCTAGTAATTAATCCATATGAGGCGATCCTGATCACCAGTCTTCAAAGGCCGGCTCCCGAACCTAAAATGGCGTCCGGTGTTCTACATTAACTTGTGACCGTCTAAACTGGAGACCTTCAAAGGCCCCCGTGACTGAACCTAAAATGGCGTCCGGTGTTCTACATTAACTTGTGACCGTGTAAACTGAAGACCTTCGTCTTGCTGCGCAAGATTGCGCAATCATGACAAAAATGATCAGAAATGATCATTTTTATCATAATTATTATTTATAAAGCCTTTAAAACAACCACAGCTGCAACAAAGTGATGTACACATGAAATTAAGAACATTTAAACACAAAAAATATATTTATTTTTTTTTT
>JBBPBX010026363.1:0-38160 GCA_038048925.1 Garcialebias charrua | reverse complement strand
CTGAAGATTTTGCGGTTCAAACTTTCAAACGCCGCTCAACTCTCCCTGATTGGTTGGTGTGTCAACCGTGACGCGGAAACGAGGGTGCGCGCGCACTATGTGACGTATTGTTTGTGGGACACAGAAAAGACCCGCGAGGTCGTGTACTATGGAAGAGAAACTCATTGTAGCTGTGTGTTCGCGACAAGTCCTTCACGACCAGTCAAGTCTGCTCCACAGAGACGGAAATAAAAAGCTCCTCGCCTGGCGGAGTGCGCAGGACTCTGTGCGCAGGACTCTGTATACCGGTAAGCTCCTCCCACACACCCAGCAGCTGTTTCGCGTTTTCTTTTTCATGCCGGGTTGTGCGCTCTGATTACGGCAGCTGTTTCAGCTCCCGCCTGGGAGCTCCGTGGCTTCGCATCATAATACAGCTACTAATATAAAGCATGTAAAACACTAAAAACGGGAACATGTCTGTGTTGGTTTATGCCAAGAACTGAAAAAAAATTATAACCTGCTGTTTACTCGAAATAACTTTGGCTTCTCTGAAACATAAAGTTTTAAATGGCTAAATCGGACGGATGCGTTTGCATCTTCGTCTGTGTCTGACGTCATAATCGCGCGACGGGAAAATAGTATTTATCATGTAAAAAAAAGGCGCTAATTTTAAACTATTTTTGAGAGGAATTTTAATTAATTTAACATTGTTTTAGCAAAAACGATCAGAGGTCAATCTTAATATATATATATATGTTGTGCCATTTTATGGAAAGTTAAAAGATGATGTCAGTGGAGCTTTAAGGTCTGGATCGGAATCCAGGTCGTCTTTAGACGGACTATTTTTGTCCGGATCAGTCAGGTACAGTATCATGGAGTTGATAGCAGGATCCGACTTCTGTAGTTGGATGATGTCTGGGTCAGTCAGTGCGGGTCGTACAGAGACTGCGTCGTCAGCAGGTCTGGCTGCGGCCTGTGCACGTGTGACTGCCATAACCCTGACTGTAGGTTGTATTGACAGAGTCTTGATTAACCAGGAAGGGTCGAAGGACCATAAAGGACCTTCGTCGGCTCCTTCTTTGGCTAAGGAATCTGCAATGTCATTGTAGTGCTTGTCATCGCCTGGGACTCTAGAATGTCCTGGAACTTTCTTCCAGTAGATCTGTAAGTCGTGTGATGTCACCAAGTGATCACACGCTATGAAAAGCTCTTTGTGTTTGACCACTTTCCTGTCGCTTGTTAGGAAACCATTCTGTTTCCACACAGCGAGGTGACAAGCGAAACTTAAACGAGCATAGTTAGAGTCAGTGCAGATGACTAGCGTCTTGATGGAGTGTTCTACTACCATCTGGAGAGCTATTAGGATTCCTGCAATCTCAGCGTACTGAGAAGTCTGAGAGCCTAATTTGTAGCTGAAAGTTATCTGCTCTTGGTCATGGAGGAGAACCCCTCCAACACCTGCTCTGCAGATTTTGTCGCGGAGGAATGAAGATCCATCCACGTACAATGTTGTCATATCTTTGCAGATATTGTCATCGAAGAAGTGGTGATTCGGGTCTTCAGTTACTGGGGGTTTCACCTCAACCGGCGGCTGGGTGGCTGGTACATCTTGTGTACACTTTTGGCAGATTGCCAAGTCCGTCCCCAGATGTGACTTCTTGTTTTGACCATAACGTATGTCTAGGTTAAAACTTTGAAGCGCCATGAGCCACGTTGCAACACGTGAGTTTGTTACCACACCATCTCTGATGCGTTCACTGTTAAGAAAAGTCACTGGCTGGTGTTGTGTTTCCACAATTATTTTCTGTCCACCAATGTAGCTGGAGAAATGTTTTACTGCCCACACTGTGGTCAGTAGAGCTTTCTCACAGTCTGAGAATCTCAACTCGGGGCCTGCCATCGTCTTGCTGGCGTAGGCCACCACACGCTTGTCTCTGTCGTGTATCTGGTACAGACCTGCACTTATACAATGAGCTGAGAAGCCCACTTCCAAGTAAAACTCTTTGTTGTAGTCTGGGTAGACTAAACATGGGGCTGACTTGATCCTGTTTATGAGAGCGTCCATTGCCTGCTGCTGTTTGTCAGTCCAGACAAATGGAACGTCTTTCTTTAGGAGTTCAGTCAGTGGCTTTGCAAGGTCTGCATAGTTTTCTATGAACTGGTTCGAGTAGTTACACACGCCAAGAAAACTTTGTAGTTCTTTGAGATTGGTGGGGACTTTGAGATTGTCAAGGCCTTGGGTGCGAGTCAACTGTGGTTGTACTCCGTCTGGACCTACGAGTAGGCCAACGTAGTCCACCTTGGTTCTGCACCACTGGCATTTAGACAGTGATATTTTAGCACCAGCAGTTGTCAGCTGATTCAGAACGTGGTCGATCTCAGCCAAATGTGAGTCCAGTGTTGGCTGCCTCAGAAGGACATCGTCCACGTAAATCAGTGTCCCACGCTCATGGGCGTCTGGACATGCTTTGTTCAAGAAGATGTTGAACTCCGCAGGTGAGTTAGCGTAGCCAAAGGGACACCTGGTAAAAGTGTATTGTCGGCCACCAAAGGTGAAAGCTAGTTTGTATTGGTCCTCGGCGCGCACAGGGATGGTCCAAAAACCAGAGGCGACGTCGAGGGTCGAGAAGTACTTACCATTGGTGACCTTGGGCAGTTCCTGTTGGAGCTGGGTCATTGGCCACCGTGATAAGGGGACTTGTTTGTTTAGCTTTCTGTAATCAATTGTGAGTCTCCACTTTCCATTTGGTTTTAACTTTGGCCACAAAGGCGCCGCACAGAGTACAGTAAGTGCTGTTACAGTATCTGATGATACCATTCTTTAGAAGTGTAGTGATACACCTCGTCTTTGATATTTTAGGGTTCACACCTCTCTGAAACTCTCAGTGTTACACTTGCTTGGAGCTCAAGGAGACAAGTGGACACTATATTTTGTTACAATTATTTTGAATTAATGGACACTAATTAATCAGATTGAACTTTCTCTTTAATATGTGTTAATTCAGAATTGATCAAACAGTATTTTTGTCATTTCAATGATGATCTGTTACTTGCATGACTTTGACCCTTCTGCTGGTTTATTTCTGCAGAACAAGCAGTCTTTGAATCTAAAGCACAAGGTCAGAGTAAACGTTTAACTTGCAGCTTCTTTTGTGTTGTCTATGAAGTTAGCCATAATATTCTCTGTGCTCACAAGCAGGCCACCTGGCTGTTTATGTAAACAGTTTTCCTGTTGTCCGTCAAGAGACTTTCTGCCTATGGGATCATACTTCCATCTTTTATTTTGTTAACCAGCCTGTAGCCGTTAAGGAGGTGGGTCAGTCCCCACCTCCCCTATAAATGGGCACTTCCTGCATTTTCGTTAGTGCTTTGGGAGAACTAACGGACAACTTGCTTCTCTCCTCTAAAAAGCTGGAGACGTTCCGGTCATGTGTCAACTCGACCCACGTTTTCAGCTGGAATCATAGTAAAGCCTTACTGTGATCCTTTCACTCATTTCTGGAAGAATTTGTTTTCTGAAGTTTTACTTTGAAAGTTCAGCCAGTGCGATTGGGGCCTGTTCCTGCCGGTGAAAGCGTGCTCCCGCTCGTCTGACCCAGTCATACACGCACGAAGTCATCTGGACGTTCACTGGACAACACAGTCCGTTAGTGTCCACAAACTTCTCAGTCCTCACCTCGCAAGACATCTCGTCACCAGGTAAAGAGGCTTGTTTGTATGCTGCACGTGTGAGAAGCCCAGCTAAGACCCGTATGGGAAAGGCTGCCACCCTGGTTGTTTCAAAATAATCAACTTCAGCTAACTTAATCTTCATCTTCTTCCTCCTATTTCTTATTTTTCATAAGCTATTTAATCTGTCAAGTAATGTGCCAACAGTTAAGTTTAAACTGTCTGTTTGTTTTAATTTGAATTCTTGTCAACGTAGTTATTAAATCAGAGCTAATATCGATACAAATGTTTAATGTAATTCTTGTGATAGTTTCAATAAAAGGTCTATTTTCTGGTAGACCAATATAAATTGAAGTCTCCTGTGAAATTACATTTCTGGCTAATCACATCGTCAGATTTATTGATTTATTCTGAAAAAGTTGAGACCCCGTGAATTGGTGGCATGTTTGTGCAGATAAAAGTCTGCTCAGCGATGCGCACCTAAAACTATAGGTAAGTCAGTAAACTGACCTTGTTTGTGTTTAATTACACAAACGGCCTATAGATTTCCTTTACAGAAGGTTATCAAGGATTTCCCTGATAGGTTGATGTGCTGCCAGAGGAATCTTGTACTGTCTGACAAATGTGGATGGAGCTTCGGGCGGGGTTGGGATGCTCACTGAGTGGAGCGTGGTCAACCCACAATCCATTGAGTCGGTTGAAAATGATTTCTCAAACTTTAAGAGAACTTGACGTAGTCTGTCCCTTTCTCCATCAGTTTTCAGGGCGTCGGCTTGGGCGACCACCTGTTCGATCTGAGAAGAAATTGAGAGGGGTTCTTGTTCTTTGGGGAGCTCCAATGAATCCCTTTCTGTGTCATTTACCCTGTTTATAGGCAGGACACTATAGGTATGAGAGCTTAGGCTGATGTCTCGGTTTAGACCGACCCCATAGACTGTGTCTTGGTCGACCTCATTGACTGAGACGAGAGCTATGGCCTGTTTTGGCTTTGTGAACAAGACTTGCCCCGTGTATTCATGTGGGATCAGGTATTCTGGGAGTCCTCCCAGAAATGTAATGCTCAGTTCAAAATCATGGAAATCAGTGGAGATCAACCATCCTATTTTTGTGTATTTCTTGATCAGTACCGCTTCCGTGCCTGTGTTACACACAGCAACAGATGTGGTTCTGCAGTCGAGGCTCACTTGTCTCGTGGCCTCAATGGACAGTCCTAAGTTGTAAAACTTAGGAGATAGTTGAAAGTATGCCTGCTTTTGGCTAATAGCTTGATTAGCTATGATGTGAACTTCCACCATCTGGTTCATTGCCTGAGGTAGTACTGTGATGGATTGGTTGCAAGCAACCTCGCAGACTTCTGGTATGGTCTGTCCAGCTTTGAGATTTTCTGTGCTTAGCACAGGAGAATCCATTTTGTCTGTTTCCAGCGACCACAGTACATTGTTGACGGTGTCCACTCGGACACCCAATCTTACCAAAATGTCAGAGCCTATATAGGATGCATGTGGTAAGTTTTGGACCACGAGGAACGGGTGGACCAGTTCTCGTTTGTTCCAGTTCATGTTCAGGCGAATGACTCCATTTGCGGTCATTACCCGCTCACTGTTGGGATCGAGATGAAAGCGTAAAGCTTTCTTCGTTAGTTCTAGACCCATTTGTTTTTTAACCAAGGTTTCATAAAGAGCTTGGCTGATTGCTGAATTATCTGTCCAAGGAGACAGTACAGCATCTTCGGTGTGGGATCCCTGGATCTCGACACCTTTTACTACCTGTTGTAGGTAGTGTTCAGTGAGTGCTGATTGTTTCAGCTCGCAGAGGAGGCTTTCTTGTTGGGCCTCTTCTGCCTCACCTGTTTTTGTAGGTTCACTTACCGGGCTCTTGTCCTCAGATGAGGTGTCCCGTGTGTCCTTTGCGGTACCTGCGGTTAGGCAGTCTGTATCACAACTAGGAGGCACTTTTATTGGCAGAGGCTTTCTCACTGTGCTCCACATTTTCTGTCGGCCATAGTCTATAATTGCATCAAAGCGGTTTATAAAGTCTTGGCCAACTAGAAATGGGAATGAATCGAGTGTAGACACATGTACCGGGTGGTATAATGTCATTTTGCCAATCTGCATGTGAACCATATCTATAGATGTTAGGGTTGTTCTCGTCTCTGCGAGACCCTGCAGTTCTATAGCACTTTTTACAAGGGGTATTTGCCTGTGAACACCGATAGCAGCGGTCCGTAGTTCCTCGAACAGTTTGGCTGACATAATGGTAATGTCGGCTCCGCCATCCAGGAGTGTTTCATGCGTGAGGACCCCTTCCAGTGTGATTGGCAGGTAAGCTTTCATAGCCTCCCCCCTTTTTTCAAAGTCACACAGAAACCTTAAAGGTTTCGGCCAATCATTCTGTTTACGTTGACCTCTGACTGTGTAATCTTTCTTCATCTGAACCGTCAGTGCAGTCACCAACATGCCTGAGTTTTCAGTTTTTGGCGGGTCACTGTCGTCGATGATTGAGTTCCCCCCCCCTTGTTTGATGAGGGGCTGTTAGAGTCTGTGACAATAATGTCATGGTCACTGTCAACGTCTTGTTGACTGACACACTCTGGACTGTCAATGTTTGGACTGTCATTATCCTGATTGTCAGCATTCTGACCATCAGTGTCTTGTTGACTGTCATGATTTGCGTGCTCTGACTTACTATCAATGATAGTGCTAGACATCACTCCAGGTTTGTTATCATTGCTTGTATTATCCAACTCTTTTAACAACCGACGTATTTTCTCCATGTCCTCTGGGGACAGAGAATTATGGCCTTTCTTCTGGACCTTTTGCGATTTTTTTGCCTGTCTCGGACTGTTCCATTCGAGGGGCAGGAGGGGCTTGTCCTTGACCTGGGGGTTCCTGTTGGGACCCCCCTTTGTGATATGGTTTACTTTTGTGACCATCTTTCTTATCTTTAGGACGTGCGCCCCCCTTTTGAAATCGTTTTCCGAACTCTGGGTCTTGTCTGAGCCACTGCGGGTCATAGTTCCAGCGGGCACCTTCACTACGTGGTCTGTTAGGTCGAAAATTCTGTTTTTTCTCACCCTTTGTAGGATAGGGTGTCGGTTTCCGCGCCCCTTCCAGCTCTAGTGAGTTGGATTTGACCATTTCACCAGGACACACCTCAAAGGGTGTTTTGTTTGGTGTGCGACCTGTAAAAACATCTATCGCGCACTCTCTTATTTCTTCGATGGACCTCCGTTTGTAGTTTGCGCTGACATGTACTTTCTCTCTTATGTCAGGGCAAAGATTTTTGCTGAAGATATATTTAAACCCTACCTCTTCCTCCATCTCTGGTTCGCATCTGTCACCG
The DNA here is from genome assembly GCA_038048925.1 of Garcialebias charrua. Classification (NCBI taxonomy): domain Eukaryota; kingdom Metazoa; phylum Chordata; class Actinopteri; order Cyprinodontiformes; family Rivulidae; genus Garcialebias; species Garcialebias charrua. The sequence continues at coordinate 31,170 of JBBPBX010026363.1, read as the reverse complement.
AAATAGGCACGGAATATTCGGTCATAATATGACCTTGGGTGCTCATTCCTACCTTGCTTGACGTCCGCCGCCGCTATGATGCCATCGGGCCCCGTGCAAGGAGTATACTCCTTTATCAGCGCAGCACATAAAAGACTGTAGTCTTTCATCACGGCGTCCCGTTGACGCTTCATGAAAGCATGCACTGTCCTGTCCGAGGTCAACCTTACCAGACAGATTTTATCATCAACTGTAGCTTCTGGGAAGCGTTGAAGCTGAAAATCAAGGTCATCGAGATAGATCTTGGTTTCATGTGAGCCCAACGGGCCTGGAGCGAAGGTTTGAATGCTTTTAGCCATATTCCGTAGTTCAGCCATTGAAAGAGGAGTTTGTGGGTTATTATCAGATCCACCCACCGGCGTATCCGGTGGGTTTGTTGGTTTTAGAGGCCCTAAGGGACGGCGTGGTGGATTAGGCGATGGAGTTGATGTTATAGGCGGTGGTGTTGGTGTTCTAGGCGGATCTGGAGACTGACCTTTAATTAATGCCAGACATTTTTTCTTTCTGTTGATTAATTTGTATTCAGTTGCGGCCAGCTTCTCCCTGCACTCTTTTAACTCTGCGCGGTTGTCTGTACACTTGCGTTGTAATTCACAACACCGACTGTAGAGTTAATCTTTTTCAAGAATGACCGCCTCATGTTGTGCCCGAGTCCTGAGATTTTCACATACTGACTCCTCGTATAACTCTATAGTATGTTTTTAGCTTTTCAGGATTACCTCACGTGACTCATTTACCTCCTGTAAATGTTGATTCAAACGTTCCACCTCAGCCTGTTTTTGTTTGTAAACCAGTTGATCTGCACCGTCCATCTGAGACTGTTTTAGTGACAGAACCTCCACCTGCAGCTTTTCAGCTTCAATTCAAGCTAGTTGTAAGTCAACATTGAATGCTGACTTATCCGCCTTGTGCGCTCTTTGTTCACACTTCAGATCATGCTCTAGACCTGAATTTACTCTGACTTCCTGGTCCAACCTGGCCTTTAGTAACAGGGCCAGCTTTGCTAAATGTTCCATACTGACCTTTTTTGCTTCCTTTTTTGAGCCACTGTTTGCCATTGTTGACAGCTCAGCGTTTAATGTTAGTGGAGTCATTTCAGGCACCTTTTTACCATAATCTGTGAACATTTTTGCAAGCTGCCCTAAAACCTCATCAATACAGTCAGGCTTATGTTTTCCAGGCTTTTGATCCAGGCCTTGAGGATCTGGGTCCACTGGCCCTGTATCTGACTCTGCATCTGACTCTGCATCAGACTCTTTGTCCGATTCAGGATTTGATTCGGGAGCTGATTCAGGAGGACCCGACTTTGGGTCTGAATCTGTGACCAGACCCCTCAGACTAGAATCCTTATCCACTTCTTCTTTTTCTGACATCCGTTTTGTTTTGATTTTGTTTGAATCAATAAGATGGTATTTATTATAGTGTATGCAAATAAATGTTTTCTTAGCGTTGAGTTACTTCACTAAAACAGCTTTCTGGTTTTATCCTTGTAATCTATAAACAAGCCTTTTATTCATTCAGAACCTTTTATTTATTTTAGGTTTTACCTTCAATGAAAAATGTTTTAAGTTAAAGCCTTTGTGGCCGTATTAACTTAATAGACTTATCTTTTAAAACAATTACTATTAAACCACGCTTAATTTTTCTGTCTTTCACCCAAACACCTATTTAAAGATTTCAAATAAATGCACTGTTAACACTAAAATTTAGCAGATCCTGTTTAATTTTGCTCCAAGAGAATGTATCTGGAGTGAGAAGTGTACTTTTGTTTGTTATTTTAAATTATTTTGTATTTAAAATAAGCAAAAATGTTTGTCTGTACCTCTGTTATTCTAAAAAAAATATATTTAAAATAAACAGGAGTTATTGTTTGTGTACAGAACAATTCTAGAGCTGGTAATTCACCATAAAAATGCTGACTTTTTATGATGTTTTTTGAGAAAATTCATCTGTTAACGTATTTTAACCAACAGGGGACAGCTTCAAGTCTTAATGTTATCATGAGGAGACTGATTTTTCTATTAAGTATTTAAACTAAAAACAACCTTTTAGAGTTAGTTTCTAGTGTGTCCGTGATAAGCGCTCGAACCACGTTCTTGTCAGAGACATATTTATGTGGTTGACAGTTTAGATGGCTTCAAATGAGTTTTTAAACTCTCAGTGAAATCTCTGTTTGTCCTGTGAGTGTGAACTGCTTGTCACCCAAAGTGCACCTGGAAATGACGACAAAAATAGGCGGGTCGACGTAGCGCGTCACCAGCTCTCGTACTTGAGTGAGGCGGAGCTCGCTACAAAGATACGTGACGTCGACCAATCAATCACAGCGCTTGTAGTACTATTCCCAAGCATTCATGGTGAATGTAGTTTTCTTACCTTCGACCAATGCAATGCCGGAATTGACGACAAAGTGGGCTGATCGCAACGGCGTGCGTCCCCCACCTCAGCGAATCAGCGCTTTACAGATACGAGGCGTGATTGACAGATCACGACTCTCTTTTTATCCAATCATAGCTCATAAACAAACGTGTAGGACACGTCGCTGTAACGTTAGCTTAGCACAGCAGAACCCAATTCTATAGACTCTATACACAACTCAAACGCTTCAAATTAACTTTCCAAAATTCCGAAACATGGCAATCACATTTAAAACAGGCACAACTTAGCTACGCTCAGTAACCAGCACGTCAACTGTAACACGACACGGACTCCCTCGGAGCCGCGTTCAGGTCGGTTCCGTCCACTTTAAAGGAGCAGAATTCGGGTTTCAGAACCACTATCCGACAACGTTCTAACAGTAATATGCTTCTTTGACCTGCTCTAAAATGTAAAATACCACACACAGCAATCTGGTAGATGTTAATTATAGCTTTCAGGCTTTTGACTCGGCGGTCAACAAAGCTTTGTACAGGAGTGTGTACGTGCGTGAGCTGGACCGAACAGAACCAGAACCCCCACAGACCACGGGCTGACAAGACCTCACCTGAATGCTTCCAACAGCGTGTAACAGAGTTGAAACAATAACAATCTCTCAGCTTCAAATGATAAAAACATGCAGAATCTGCCTGTCTTGAACACTTCCAGCCAAAATTATTATCCTCAGAGTTTAAAACTTGGATCCTATTATACAAACATGACGTTACAGTTCATGAGAGATCACAGATTTATCAGTAAACTTTCAGAAACTCGTACGGTGCCACCAGATGTAAAGGATTATGAGGAGGTCAATATTAATACTGACCTCTTTACCTTAATTAATTTACTCATTCAGATTGAATAGTAATTTCACGGATTCTTTCTTTTTCAGTTTACCCAATATTTCTGTGGTCTTTATAATGGACAAATACAACAGAAGCCATAGAGTGACAGAGACATGAACTTAGTTGGTATGTCAAAGACACTACCATTTATTTAAAATAAATCAACTAAATTAACACCATTACACTTGATTGACATGATTTCACTTTCTTGCAATTTAACACGTCAGCACATTTAAATTGTAACACAACAGACATAAATACAGGATGTTAACATATTTAGTCTGAGGCTCTATGACTTAATTAGTTTCCAGCTTAGAATTGAGGGAAAAAGAGATAGGAGGAAAGATGGAGAGATGGTTTAAAGGAAATTGTCTTGAGCATGTTACCAGAAGTGACACTTTTCATCCGACTTCTGCTAAATCCAGGTACGTTTGTAAACAGCTCTTTACCTTTGACGACGAGTCTGATAAAGAGATGACACCAGCCTTTCAGATACACAGAGTCCTTCAGGCCCAGCACGTCCGAGCCGGTCCTCGTTTACGTTTTCAACATCTCCTGGGATCCTGCTTCAACCATCAGAAAATATGTCAGCTACTGGCCTCTGACTTCAAGATAACTATTCCAGGAAGGAATAACAAAGTTTTGAGCTTATGCTCGTTCGAAGTGGACTCATAACAACATGTTATTAGTCCTTAACTGGATGATGTGTCCTTAGCATGTGACTAGACGATCATCAGTTCTTAGACGAAGACTCACATCCTAGTCTCGTCCGCAGACTCTCCAGTTCCAGCAACAGCTTAGAACTTTTAGGAAGGATCTGAGATGAGAGAGACTTGTCTCTTTTTCATTGGTCCTTGGACCAGCGAGAAGTTCACTTGTTATCAAGATTCAAGGTGAAATTCACAGCAGAGTGAAAATGTTTTGGAAAGACAGAGAGTGCTGGAGCCCTTTTCATAAAAACAACGGATTAATTGTCTTCTGACTTTCTAAACAAAACGGCCGGGCCTCTGTGACCCGAGCCTTCAACTTTCACACAGCAGTGGACCCAGTGATGTGCAGAAGTGACACAGTTTAACTCTTACAGAATAACATAGCTTAAAAGCACACATCATGAAAATGACAAAAGTTATTCTTTTGATTACATTAGAATAAAATCAAAGATAGAAATAGTCTCTTTTGGTGACTATGTTCTCAGATTACAACTAATGGAATAAATTGTAGTAAATGTCTTGTTTTACTGAGAGGTCAGTAAAGGTCATCTCTGGAACAGTTCAAAAATACACAGGTGTATCAAAGTGGACACGGTCATGCCCACTACACTCCAGAACACACACAGTCTCAGGGCCAGTAGCTGGCTGAGGTTTAAGGTACCCTTTGTGTGCACAGATTCAGTAACAATGAGTTTGTCCTATTCTTACCCCATGGTCTTGGAATGATCTGCATGTTAAGTTGAGGTTGGAATCTATTATTCCTTTAACTAGGAACCCAGACCCATTTCTACTTTCCTGAAAATTATGGGGGTTGTAAATTATAACAAATGGATTATATGTAAAACATTTCTGAAGTGTTTGTTTTTCAAATTTTTTTATTATACCTCCACCTTGATGGAGGACATTTGCAAACTGAGGTGTACGGAAAAAAACACCCACACAGACTAGTATTTGCAGTTTGACTCCCATCACCCTCTGGACCACAAGTTAGGAGTCATCCGGACTCTGTATCACAGAGCAGACAGTGTCCCCATTAACTCAGGAGCCAGGCGGAAGGAGAAATCCCACACAAGACAGGCTCTAGTCTAGAGCAATGTGGATATCCTAAGAAGGGCCTTCGTGAAAGCAGAGAAGAAACCCAAACAGGACTCCAGTCATCCATCAGGTGAAAAGGAGGAACCCAGACCAGTGGTCATTCTGTATGTTGCGGGAGTTTCAGAGAAATTGAGATGTTTATTTTCCAAACACAATGTTCCAGTATCTTTTAATAAACCTCCTATAAAAATTGGCAAAACCCAGAAAACGTTGAAGCTGCTTGCAAGTCACAGGGGTTGGCCACTCTACCACTACCTTGGTCTTTTCCGGATAAGTTGGATATTGTCCTCCTTCAAAAATGAATCCAAGAAAAGGTACAGATTTGACATGAAATTCACACTTTTCTGCTTTGACGAACAGTTGGTTTTCATATAACCTCTGTAAAACAGATCTAACATGATGTACGTGTTCCTCCTCATCTTGAGAATAAATTATTATGTCATCCAAGTATACAAACACGAACACATTCCGAAAGTTTCTGAGAACGTCATTTACCAAAGTCTGAAATACTACAGGTGTATTAGTCAGGCCAAAGGGCATGACTAAATATTCGAAATGACCCAAGGGTGTTTTGAACGTAGTCCTCCACTCGTTCCCTTCCTTAATACAAACAAGATGGTAAGCATTGCAGAGTCGAGTTTAGAAAATATCTTGGCTTGATATAGTTGTTTGTGGATGGAATCGATTAATGGTAATGGATATTTAGTTTTTATAGTGATTTGATTTAATCCCTATAATCAATGCAGGGCCGTAGCGTCTTGTCTTTTTTAGCTAGCAAGAAAAACTGAAAGTTATGCACCATAACTCATGTTCCCTGAAGGAAGGGAACGAGGTGCAACATATTGCTATGGGACATTGCGCCCCCGTGCGATTACCTGAAGGAATACACTCATGCCTTTATGGCCGGGGAGTCTGCGTCACACCAGAGACCCCGCCCTCTGGGTATTTAGGACGCGGACGCCCATCTTACTTTCTCCAAAATGCACTTCACCGAGCTTTCAGCATTGAAAAGGGCCAACTATGTTGCACCTCGTTCCCTTCCTTCAGGGAACATGAGTTATGATACATAGCTTTCAGTTCCCTTATCAGTCAGTCACTCGGTGTAACATATTGCTATAGGAACGTAATTCATTCACACCCTTGAGATGCTCAGTAAAATGCATGTTAGTGTGAACGTCTGCCTTTATTCATTAGGCATCTCACGGCCGCTCTCTACTGTGTGTTAGAGAGGACAGCCTGAGTGACATCACACGCAGTAACGTCCAAACTATAATGTTTTGCAAACGTATTTGTTGAGCTCCAGTTCGCAGCCGCACAGATGTCTGCAACTGGTACACCCTTGAACAATGAACACGAGGTGGCCAGGCCCCGAGTAGAGTGAGCACATACTCCAGAGGGCACCTGTTGACCTTTGCTATTGTACGCCCTTTTTATGGCCTCAGTCACCCAGTGTGAGATGTGTTGCTTTGACAGGGCCCTACCAGTAGCTGGGGCAGCAAAACACACAAACAGTTGGTTTGTTTTCCTCCAATCAGCTGTTTTGTCCATGTAAGTACTTAAAACCCTCACAGGGCAGAGTGCCCTCAGCTTTTTCTGTTCCTGAGTGAGGACAAGAGCAAGAGGAAATGAAGAGAGATCAAAGTCCAGACTTCTGGGGTTCAGAGACAAGAACTTAGGAATATATACAGGATTAGGCCTTAGGGTGACCTTTGACCCGACAGGGGCAAACCTGGTACGCATTGGGTGCACGGACAAAGCATGGAGGTCACCCACACGTTTCTCCAAGCAAAGAGCCAGGAGTACAGCGGTCTTATAAGATAATACATCTATCTTAATGTCGCTTAGTGTTTCAAATGGAGGATCACAGAGAGCCCCCAAAGCCAGACTGAGATCCCATCCAGGGGTCAAGATCCTGCTGGGAGGTCTCTTTCTTAGTACGTCCTTCATGAATCTTATCATGAGCGTGTACGCGCCAGGCGTCCTGCTCTTCCAGCCCTTGTGACAAGCTGAAATTGCTGATAAAAACACCTTAATGGTTGAGAATGAACAACCTTTCTCCAGCAGATCCTGAAGAAAAGTGAGAAGCTGGACCAAGTCACAGGAATAAGAAATAATATTACTTTCCATGTACCAAGCTTCAAAAATACACCATTTTCAGGCGTAGAGAGACTGTGTTGACGTAGCTCGGGCGTTTTGAATGGTATTTACCACGTTCTTGGGCAGGCCTGATGCCACCAGTTTGTCCCTCTCAGCAACCAAGCTGAAATTTGTCACAGTTCTGGGCATAAGCAAAGAGGCTTTCCCTTCTGGTGACGTAGCGGTCCCTAGAGAGGAGCAGGTGGTTAAGCAAGCTCACCCTCAAAGGCCCCGGTCCCTATGGCCCCTTGAGGGCCAACCAAATTGGGGAGGGGGCCCTCCTGCAGATGTGTTACCATACCACCCGCACCGAGAGTGTTGGTAGGTAGGAGCAACCCGTTGTCTCCGTTGGACAAAAGCGGAACAGAAAGTCTGCTTTTCCTCTTTTTATGGAGAGTCACGGTCCGGAGGGGATGCAAGTTTTGTATACGAACAGACCTCCTGGATCCCAGCCCATATCATGGTTGCCCTTAGCAAAAAGTAGTATATTAAAGTATACTTCAAGTATACTTTTTAGGCACTTATCTGACTTGAAGTATACTTTTTAAGTACTTATCTGAGATATACTAAAAATAAGTTTATTTAAGTGTATTAAGAGTACTGTATACGCATTTTATACTTTACAATAAGGCTGTGTAGTAATCTGACTTAAAGTATACTTTTTAGGTACTTATCTGGGATATACTTAAAATAAGTTTATTTAAAGACCGTGTAAAGTTAAATTAAATGTGTGTTTTTAGTTTGTCACATGGCATAAATATGTGTTATTAATCACCCATATAAATCTGACTGATTAAAAACATTGTTTTCCTTATAAAATTAAGTGTCAAAAATCATGAAAAAACATGATTTTGCCTTGCTCTGAAACAGTGGGGGCGTGTCAGGGCGTGGACGTGGTTTCAGCGCAGTACTACGCCGTGTCCTGCCCCCTTCAGAGCTGAGCTGTGTGGGGAGGCATACGGGGGAAGCAGAGATCCACCTGCTCCGTTTTTATCTGAGTTCTGGCTTCCAGCAGCTTCTTTTTCCAAGAGTTATGGTGTGGTCACACCGAGCAGCGTTTTTACCTCCGAAAACGCTCCTCACGCACGGAAGTGGACGCGCTACCCAGTGTTGTCCAAACTGTAGTGTTGCGGCGGCTTCGTTGCTGTGGCGACGGGGTGTGGGAGGAGCTTACCGGTATACAGAGTGCACTCCGCCAGGCGAGGAGCCTTTTATTTCCGTCTCTGTCGAGCAGACTTGACTGGTCGTGAAGGAATTGTCGCGAACACACAGCTACAATGAGTTTCTCTTCCATAGTCCACGAGCTCGCGAGTCTTTTCTTTTTTTTTCCGACAAACAATACGTCACATAGTGCGCGCGCACCCTCGTTTCCACGTCACATAGGGACTCTCCCACTGCCCCCTCTCTTCTGCACACCAACCAATCAGGTGGAGTTGAGCGGCGTTTGCAAGTTTGAACCGCGAAATCTTCAACATGTTGAATGCTCGGTTTGGAGGTGGAAGCCGGTTCACGTGCACGAAAAAACGCTACTCAGCACGCTCAACACGCACGCGACCTGACGCAAGACGCCAGGAGGTGCCTGAGTGTGTCCACCATTGACTTTACATGGAGGCTGGAAGCTTTGGAGGTAAAAACGCTGCTCGATGTGACCACACCATTACGCTGTTTTTAGTGCACTAACAACTCTGGTTATGTTTTTAAAGTTGAGGACACAAAACTCCGCTGTTATAATCAGCGCTATTTTAGAAGATGAGCGGACTCGCGGACCGACCCGGTCACATCGCATGTGGGGTCTGTGTTGGTGATTAAAATAAAGAGTAATCACGTTGATAAGTTATCTCATCTGTGTCAGCGGAGTCATGGCGTTTCACGGCGCGCGTGGCAGGATTTCAGCTTCACGCGGATCGCTTCTCACACACACACACACGCGCGGGGGGGAGCGCGGAGGTGCGCAGAGGTGCAGGTGGCATGTGGTCGCTCCAGTAGCACGCCTGGGTTTTAGAGTACTGGAGGGAGACGGTCGGTAGCGAGTGAACGGCTCCACCGAAGAACGCATTTATACGGCTGGAGCTGCAGGGGGTGGGGCTTGTGACCGCGTGACGAAACGCGGTCACATTTAAACCACGCCTAAAAAATCCTGAAAGAGAAATATGTTTATACACAGTTTGATCTATAACTCCAAAATTAATTGAGCTACAATTTTGAGACTTTTTACTCATTTACAAGATTACAATTATGACATTTATAATGTTTATTGAAGAAAATGTTGAAATTCACTTTACACGGTCTTTAAGTGTACTAAAAGTATACTTATTTTATACTTTAAAATAAGGCTGTGTACTTGAAGTTTAGTTTTTATGAACTACATTCGAAGAATTTATAATTGTCAAAAGTCAAAGTCAAAGTCAACTTTATTGTCAGAACTGCAATATGTACAGGACATACACAGGATTGAAATTGCATTTCTCTCAGTCCCTCGGTGCAACAGTAACCATCTAAACACTAAACACTAAAACATTTAATAAACATAAGCATAAAATAGTAAAAGTGTAACACTGTCCTGAGTTTTTTCATAGTAGTATAAAAGTATGAAAATTTACACCAACACTGAAACACCAAACACCCCTAAAACACCAAACACCCAATGAACATAAGCATAAAATGAAATAATAAAAGTGTAATACTGTCCTGAGTTTTTGCATAGTAGTATAAAAAGTATAAAAAGTATATCTATAAAATAAACTGAAGGTTCTAGCATTGACATTTGCAAAGAGTGGCACAGCAGCATATGAGTTAATGTACACAGTATATGTATGAGGTAGTTGATGTTGGTATAGAGGCAAAGTGGCATATGCAGTAAGGCACATAAGGCACATTTGGCATCCTTAGATAAGGCTAGTCAGAGAATACTGTATATGTATCAGCAGTAGTGTAGATATAAAAGTAGTGTAAATGTAAACAGTAGTAATAAATGTAAAACAGTAGTAATAAATGTAAACCGTATTAATAAATGTAAACAGTGAATGTAAACAGTAGTATGACTATAGGCAGTAATGTAATACAAACATTAGTGCAAATATGAGAAGTAGTGCAAACTGAATGAGCACATGACCGAGAGTTTAGTGAATAACCCGTTTGATGACACAGGGTCCAGTGTTAAAAACTTTGTGTTGAGTGGTAATGTGTGAGAAAGTTTTTTGTGTTAAGGCAGTTCAAATGGGAGGGGAGGCAGAGCAGGCAGAGTGTTTAGCATTCTGACTGCCTGATGAACAGAGCTGTCTCTCAGTCTGCTGGTACGAGCCTGGAGACTCCTCAGTCTCCTCCCTGATGGCAGCAGTCTAAAGCGGCTGTGTAGTGGGTGTGTGGGATCACCTGCCATGCAGAGGGCTTTCCGAGTGAGGCGTTTGCTGTGTAAGTCCTGCAGTGAGGGCAAGGAGGTGCCGACGATCTTCTCAGCTGCTCTCACGATGCGCTGGAGGCTCTTGCGGCATGATGCAGTACATGCACCAAACCACACCGTGATGCAGCTGGTCAGGACACTTTCTATGGCACCCCTGTAGAAGGTGCACATGATGGGGGTTGAAGCTCCAGCCCTTTTCAGCTTGCGGAGAAAGTAGAGGCGCTGGTGAGCCTTCTTGGCCAGTGCTGCAGTGTTCCTGCTCCAGGACAGGTCCTTCGAGACGTGCACTCCCAGGAACTTGGTGCTGTCCACTCTCTCCACTGCGGTGCTGTTGATGGTCAGAGGGGCATGTTGTGCATCCCTCTTCCTGAAGTCCACGACAATCTCCTTTGTCTTCTCCACGTTGAGAGTGAGATTGTTGTGTCCGCACCACAAGGCCAAGCGGCTCACCTCGTTCCTGTAGTCCGTCTCATCGTTGTTGCTGATGAGACCTACCACTGTTGTGTCGTCCGCAAACTTGATGAAGTGGTTGGAGCTGTACGATGGTGTGCAGTCGTGTGTTAGCAGGTTGAATAGAAGGGGGCTTAGCACACATCCTTGTGGGGCCCCTGTGTTCAATCTGATGGTGCTAGATGTGTTACTCCCGATCCGTACTGTCTGTGGTCTCCCGGTCAGGAAATCTAGCAGCATGTAAATTTAGTGCATAGTTTAAATATGTATCTGTTGATCAAAACCAACAAGAATTACAACTCATAGTGCCACCATCAAAAACAAAACAAAAAAATGGGGAGTGGTTTGTGTTGATTTCCCATAATGCTTAGCGTTATATTAGTGTTCAATTATAGTTTAAATCTGTATCCGTTGATCAAAGCCAACAAGAATTACAACTCATAGTGCAACAATCAAAAACAAAACTAAAAAATAGGGAGTGGACTGTTTTGATTTCCCATAATGCTTAGCAGTATTTTAGTGTTCCGGGCTGCACCATGAGTCAGAAGGACATCTGTGATACAGAACTGCCTCTTGTATGCTATTCATGTTTGGCTATTACCTGTTGTGAGGCTCAGAGTGTCTGCTTTGGGTTTAACTCACACAATGTTAAGAAAGAAGTCACAGAGTATGGTGCAATATATGTGCTCTCTGACATACATCAAGTATCGTAAATATCAGCAGGTTTGAGCGGTTAATCTGATATGTAAATAATGCTGGTATCGGATCGGCCCCATTCCTAGTATATAACAAGTGCATTTGGAGTATAAAGAAAAGTATACTTCAATAAACTAAAATATGGACTAGAAGTACACATTAAGTACATTGGAAGTCTAATTAAAGGTGTACTACTAGTATACTTTAAGTATACTTCAATAAACTAATATATGAACTTGAAGTACACAATAAGTACATTGGAAGTCTAATAAAAAGTGTACTACTAGTATACTTAAAGTATACTTTTTATAAACTAGAATTGTCCAAATTTAGTACAACGGAGTATACTTATAGTATACTACAAGTACACATTGAGAAGTATACTTTATATACTTATACTTGTACTCAAGTATACTAGATAAAGTATAATTCAAGTATACTTCTTTTTGCTAAGGGTGTGTCCGGTTCACTGGCCTCTGGCCTCATCAGTGCCCTAGAGCCTGATGAACCTCCAGGGAGCTGTGGTTCACCTGGTGGGGGGATGTCGTTTAAGATCAGAACTGATTCAGTGCAGCGAGCACAGTCACACGCTGCAGGATCATTGCCTAAGCAAGGTGTGTCGCTCATGGAGGTTAAAGGGACAGTTTCAGCATAAGGATGTGAAACTGTTGAAGACAAACCTTTCTGTTGAGCAGCTTTAAGTTTGACTGGTGACACAAAGTCCAGTCCCCTTTGATTAAAGAGAAGAGGAGTCTGACACTGCAGCGTCATCACCATTTCTTTTGTGAATGTGTGAGACTGGTTCGGGCCTCTGTCGTGACCCCCCCCCCCCGTCACTCACTGCTGGACTCCGTTGAATAGGAGCTGGTGGCCAGGAAGGTACGTTGTCATGGTTACCAGGTTCTGTCGGTGCGCTCCCCTGGCGCTCGGACGTGTCACAGGTATGTTTAATTTGTGTATTGTCGACCCCGTGGTTTACAACGGGGCGAGGGTTGGAACACGTGGCCCCCCTCACCTGTCCCTGTGAGGACTGATGGGCCTGTTTGCAGACGCCTCTGGCTCTGTCTGCTGCAGACAGTCCTAATGGTTGGCTTATACTTCTGTCTTATGTATTTTACTCCCCGTTGAGTGAAAATTTGAGTGAAAAAAGGTTGCGCAACTTCTGGTTGCACTCCTGCTGTGATCCCCCGGTGACAGCCCATCTTGTATGTGGCGTCTTGCAGTTCTGCACGTACAAGACGGGCTGTCACCGGGGGATCACAGCGGGAGTGCAACCAGAAGTTGCGTAACCTTTTTTCACTCAACGGGGGGTAAAAAACGTAAGACAGACGTATAAACCAACCTTAAGGCCGCCTGCTGGGGCTTATTGATTGGGCTATCACCCCGTGAGCCGCGAGAGAGGGGGGATGATGGCCCCCGCCCTTTATATCGGCTAGAAAAACAGAGGGGAGCCGTGTTGTTGATGTGACAGTGTTTTTTTTGTTTGTTTGTTTTTTGAGTCAAGAAACTTAGAGGAGCTGTTTTTTTAGCTTTATTCGTGCTTTTGTGCAACATATTTGACTTTATGTCACTCACAGCAGAACAGTCATGATTCATGCATAAAACAAAGTCATCAGCTTTTTGTATAGTTCTACAAATAAAGTCTGGACATGTGAAGGTTAGATCCCGTACCTCATGGACGGGCGAACCTGTAAAGTTAAGCAGAAGGTCCGTTTCATCAGGTACATTTCTGTCTTGTGTCCCGATTCGCCGAGGAGGTCCTGTGTCGGACCGCCTGGCGGGGAACAAATCCGTTTTTATTCCATGCATGTTCGGCCCGTGGTGGTGGTCTCTGCCGGTGCTCGCCCTCGTATGCCAGCCGCTTTTGCGGTGGGACACGTGAGGCTGAGCAGTGTTGAAGCTGCGCAAGTCTGCTCCCAGCTGATTCCCTGGGGGGGGCAAAAGCTCTCCTGGGGATGCCTTCCCGGAGAGCATCCGCCTGTTTGCGCCTCTGGTCCAACCTGGTCTAAATTCGATCCAGAGCCTTTCCAAACAATCCTGTCAGGTCTATCGTGTGGTGGAGAAAAGGAATTATTTGTCCCTCCTGGAGGTCAGTTAGGGTCATCCAAAGATGGCGTTGTGTGATGACCACCTCAGCCATACATCTGCCTTGTGCAATGGCTACTGTCCCCATCATGTGGAGCATAAAGTCTGTGGCCCTGCGGGCTTCCTCCAGCACATCGGTGGCAGCCTGCCTGCCTGTCGTTACCTGGAGCTCCTGCAGTTTTTCAGCCAGATATGCTTGCATCATGGCGGACACGTTCATTGCGCGTGCCGCGAGGCCCTGAGCCCTGTAGCATTTCTCAAGCAGAGAAGCCGAGGCTCGACAGGCTTTGCTAGGCAAAATCGGTTTCATCCCAGATGACCTAGGAGCCAAATGACCCACCAGCGTGTCCTCCATTTGTGGCACATTGGCTATTCCCGCTGCTTCCATCCCATCCACGTCGAGGAACTGCAAGAGCGGCAGCAGCATGGAAGCCCTGGGCTCAGGCCAGGTGCGAGTCAGCTCTGTAAGAAAATCCGAGAAGATGGGCATTCTTTGCCTCATGGTGGACTGCTGCTTCGTGTAAAAACAATTTCCTGCCAACCTCGTGACTTGTTGACGGGGTGGAGGTTCGGGCCACAGGATTTGCAGCGCGTCTGTTGCTTTGCGACACAAGTCGAACAGAGTAGGGATCGAAAAGTCAGTCTCCGGGAGCGCAGGTGCCGGAGTGCGAGAGAGGTCTCTCCCTTGCTCATCGTACTCGATGTTGGCGTTGTCCGCAGAGAATTTGCCTGAGGCTGATATCGAGATTTCGTCCTCGTTGATCATGCTTCGAGTGTCGAAGTCGACTGTCAAGTCCCCGATGGGAGCCAGCGCATCTGGGCTGTCGCCCCATTCGACTCGGGTGCTGTCCTCCAGAGCCATGCTCTCGAGCTCCGGCGTGGGAGTGAGAGGCTCAGTAGTGTCCGGGTCTGTTGGCGCCGCAGCAACGCCCATGGCTTTGGCGACGAAGTCCGCCCGGTGCCTCCTCACCGCCTCCAGCATTTGGCTGCAATGTGGGCATGAGTCGGGCGCATCCAGCGCCTTTTTCGCGTGCAACATCCCCAGGCAGACAGGACAGGCCTCATGGGTGTCTGTCGCCGAGAGGGAAAAAACACAACCGCTGGGGCAGGCACGCGAGGTTGTGTTCGCCAGCCTTTTTCGGAAATCTTGGCTTTCGCTTTCCTTTCTCTGGAGCCATGTCCGAGAGAAGACAAGCAGGTCTTTCCAAAATTCTTTTTCGAGACATCTCCTCCGTTGCGTCGCTTTCGCTGGCTAGCCTGCTACGAATTTTAGCTGAGGTAGCGATGTGACACAGTTAGCGCTGTCGAGCGAAGCAGTCTGCAGAGAGAGGAGAAGAAAAAACTTTGGGGTTAAGGAAAAATGTGCCGGACTAGCTTTCGCCAGCCCAGCAGTACGCAGAAAGAATTCTCTCTACGCTCTGTGTAGGGAGCGAGCTCACCTCTGGTCGACCGATGAAACAACAGTCCGCGAAGAGAAGTTCAGGTTTAGCAAGGTGAAGGGCAATAAGAGAAAGTAGGATGAGCCTCCGGGTCTTAAATACCCAGAGGGCTGGGTCTCTGGCGTGACGCTGACGCCCCGGCCATAAAGGCGTGAGTGTATTGCTTCAGGTAATCGCGCGGGGCCATAATTTCCCACAGCAATATGTTGCACCGAGTGACTGACTGATAAGGGAACTGGAGAGGTAGAAGGGCGAATAATCCCTGAATTTAAAGACTCTGAAATATCTTTTCAATGTATTAGCACTTTGAGATTTTCATTAATGAAAAGTGCGTTATAAATTGAATTCATTATTATTATTATTATTATTATTCCTTCATGGATTCTCGTTCGGGTCCTGACAGATTATGAAGGCGACTAGAAGGGAGAGGAGCCCCTGGAAGTAGATAAATGGCGCAGTCATAAGGTCTGTGTGGAGGCAATGCTAAGGCCCTCTGTTTACTGAACACTAGAGCCAAATCATGGTAAACAAAGGGGACCTTGGATAAATACATGTCATCGGGGGTCGCTATGTGTGCGGACACCGAAGGAACAGTAATTCTGAGACAATTTTGCAAACAATGAGGACTCCATTGTTCAATTCTCTTTTTTGTCCAGTTTATTATGGGATTGTGTTCTTTTAACCAGGGGAACCCAACAATGAGCTGTGTAATGGGTGAATTAAAGACAAAAAACTCACTGCGTTCGTGATGGTTTCCAGAGATGATTAAATGAGTGGGTAAAATCTTCTCATGCACGGAGGCGAACTTTGTCCCGTGAGCCCAAACATTGTTTTAAAGAGGTAGAAAGTAGGGGTGTAAATCTCTCAGTGTCTGGAGAATTGATTCGATTCTGATTTTTGTTGTCACAATTCGATTCAAAATCAATTTTTTGATTCAGAAACAATTTTTCTATTAAAATGGTCATAAATTTAGTTTCTGTTTTGTAACTGACAAGCTGAAAAGAATAAACAACAATGTAAACAAATAGAACATTTATTTAAAACAATAATTTTAGGTTCCTTATTGTATCAAATTTTTTGCATCGTTTGATATTTATACCAAAAATAGGAACAAATAATACAGGAATGCATTAAATTCTGTAACTTAAATAACCAGTATTAGGTTAGCTTTTTGCTCTGTTACTTATAGAAGATTATTGTTTGAATTGATTGTTTGAACTTGTTTTGTTTTTGAAAAAAGGGGCAGATAAAATAAGATTTCTTCTTCTTTCTGCCACCTTTCATTTTATGTATTCTTTCACATAAAATGAGATGTGGTTTTATTTTCTTTATCTTTTGGGTTTTAATGTAAAAAAAAAAAAATCGATTTTGGGGCTTTTAGAATCAATTCTGAATCGCCAGGACTAAGAATCTAGATTATTTTTAAAAAATCGATTTTTTTTTTCTTGCACCCCTAGTAGAAAGACCCTGAGTACTAATTGACAGTAGCTTAACTAAATTATTACTTATAAGATTCTGCTCGGCTCCAGAATCCGCAAAAACAGCAACAGATCTATTCTCTAATAGTAGACTTCTCTAAATCTTCATATTTGTCATTTTTACAAATAACATTTACTGCATCTATCTATCTATCTATCTATCTATCTATCTATCTATCTATCTATCTATCTATCTATCTATCTATCTATCTATCTATCTATCTATCTATCTATCTATCTATCTATCTATCTATCTATCTATCTATCTATCTATCTATCTATCTATCTATCTATCTATCTATCTATCTATCTATCTATCGTCAAAGTCAAAGTCAAAGTCAACTTTATTGTCAGATCTGCAATATGTACTGTACAGGACATACACAGGACCGAAATTGCGTTTCTCTCAGTCCCTCGGTGCAACAGTAAACATCTAAACATTGAAACACTGAAACATATAATAATAGACATAAGCATAAAATAGTAAAACTAACACTGTCCTGAGTTTTTTGCATAGTGGTATAAGAGTATGAAAATTTACACCAACTCTAAAACTAAAACATTAAACATTTAATGAACATAATACTGTCCTGAGTTTTTGCATACTAGTATAAAAAAAGAGTATAAAAAGTATAACTAAAATAAACTAAAGGTTTCTAGCATTGACATTTGCAAAGTGGCAAAGCAGCGTATGAGTTAATGTACACAGTATATGTATGAGGTAGTAGTTGATGTTGTTATAGAGGCAAAAAGTGGCATATGCAGTAAGGCACATTGGGCATCCCTAAATAAGACCGTTCAGAGCACACTGTATATGTATCAGCAGTGGTGTAGATATTAGAGTAGTGTAAATGTAAACAGTAGTAATTAAATGTAAGCAGTAGTAATAAAAGTAAACAGTATTAATAAATGTAAACAGAGAATGTAAACAGTATTATGACTATAGGCAGTGATGTAATACAAACATTAGTGCAAGTATGAGAAGTAGTGCAAACTGTATGAGCACATGACCGAGAGTTTAGTGAATAACCCGTTTGATGACACAGAGTCCAGTGTTAAAATCTTTGTGTTGTGTGGTAATGTGTGAGAAAGTTTTAGTGTTAAGGCAGTTCAAATGGGAGGGGGGGCAGAGCAGGCAGAGTGTTTAGCATCCTGACTGCCTGATGAACAGAGCTGTCTCTCAGTCTGCTGGTTCGAGCCTGGAGACTCCTCAGTCTCCTCCCTGATGGCAGCAGTCTGAAGCAGCTGTGTAGTGGGTGTGTGGGATCACCTGCCATGCAGTGGGCTTTCCGAGTGAGGCGTTTGCTGTGTAAGTCCTGCAGTGAGGGCAAGGAGGTGCCCACGATCTTCTCAGCTGCTCTCACAATGCGCTGGAGGCTCTTGCGGCAGGATGCAGTACATGCACCAAACCACACAGTGATGCAGCTGGTCAGGACACTTTCTATGGCACCTCTGTAGAAGGTGCTCATGATGGGGGTTGAAGCTCCAGCCCTTTTCAGCTTGCGGAGAAAGTAGAGACGCTGGTGAGCCTTCTTTGCCAGTGCTGCAGTGTTCCTGCTCCAGGACAGGTCCTTTGAGACGTGCACTCCCAGGAACTTGGTGCTGTCTACTCTCTCCACTGCGGTGCTGTTGATGGTCAGAGGGGCATGTTGGGCATCCCTCTTCCTGAAGTCCACAACAATCTCCTTTGTCTTCTCCACGTTGAGAGTGAGATTGTTGTGTCCGCACCACAAGGCCAGGCGGCTCACCTCGTTCCTGTAGTCCGTCTCATCGTTGTTGCTGATGAGACCCACCACTGTTGTGTCGTCCGCAAACTTGATGAAGTGGTTGGAGCTGTACGATGGTGTGCAGTCGTGTGTTAGCAGGGTGAATAGAAGGGGGCTCAGCACACATCCTTGTGGGGCCCCTGTGTTCAATGTGATGGTGCTAGATGTGTTACTCCCGACCCGCACTGTCTGTGGTCTCCCGGTCAGGAAGTCTAGCAGCCAGTTACACATTGAGGTGTTCAGCCCCAGACTGTCCAGTTTAAGGATGAGCTGTTGGGGGATGATGGTGTTGAATGCCGAGCTGAAGTCGATGAACAGCATTCTAACATAGGAGTCCTTCGTGTCCAGATGTGTGAGAGCTGTGTGGAGGGCAGAGGAGATGGCATCGTCGGTTGAGCGATTAGGTCGGTATGCAAATTGGAAGGGATCCAGGGAGGCAGGGAGGACAGATGTGATGCTTTTCATGACTAGCCGTTCAAAGCACTTCATCAGGATGGGGGTGAGTGCTACTGGGCGATAGTCATTGAGGCATGCGGGCGTTGCCTTCTTTGGGACAGGGATGATGGTGGTGGCTTTGAAACAGGTGGGGACGATGGCCTGGCTATCTATCTATCTATCTATCTATCTATCTATCTATCTATCTATCTATCTATCTATCTATCTATCTATCTATCTATCTATCTATCTATCTATCTATCTATCTATCTATCTATCTATCTATCTATCTATCT
Source organism: Garcialebias charrua (assembly GCA_038048925.1). Taxonomy (NCBI): domain Eukaryota; kingdom Metazoa; phylum Chordata; class Actinopteri; order Cyprinodontiformes; family Rivulidae; genus Garcialebias; species Garcialebias charrua. The sequence continues at coordinate 11,888 of JBBPBX010026363.1, read as the reverse complement.
ATCTATCTATCTATCTATCTATCTATCTATCTATCTATCTATCTATCTATCTATCTATCTATCTATCTATCTATCTATCTATCTATCTATCTATCTATCTATCTATCTATCTATCTATCTATCTATCTATCTATCTATCTATCTATCTATCTATCTATCTATCTATCTATCTATCTATCTATCTATCTATCTATCTATCTATCTATCTATCTATCTATCTATCTATCTATCTGTCTACCTACAGTATCTTTTAAATGTTGAACTCTCATTTTAAATGTTTAGGCATGATTCAACTATTCACATGAAAATTTAAATTCAATTTCATCTAGATTTGTATTTTAATATCCTGATTTATATTTTCATCCACAACTTGCATTTTTTTCTCAGTGCTACAATGCAGCTGCATGCTAATCTCACTCTGACAGGGATAAAGATGCCAATTTCCATGTAAAAAGGTTTTCATTACAACATTATGTCTCTAGTGGTGTAAATGTGAAGTTCCACATGGCTAATAACAACCCCAATCTCCTCAGGACCCTGATCTTTTATTCAAGTCAGCCCTTGTGCAGTCCAACAAACTTCATTTATATTGCATGTCCTAGTCAGCAGTATAGAAAGATGAATTAGCATACAGAGTCGCGGACACAGTGATTACAGGCTGACAGGCGACTTACACGCCCCCTGCAAAGAGCCGAACATGTCTTCATTTTATTTTTTTCTCTGTCCTTCTATAGCCCGGAGCAGATGATACAAGGCTTTCTAATAGAGCAGAACACAGGAGAGACAAGGCGAAGGGAGCTTTAATAATGAATGGATGACATTGGTGCTGGGAGAAAGAGGCAGAGAGTAAAAGAGAGGTAAAAAGAAAAAGAAAGCTTTGATTAAAGGAGCTCTGCGGAGTATTTTAACACCAGTTAACCAGAACAAAATGTATTATGTTCAGACTATCATAGTGTTTCTGCAGAAATCAAAGGAATGATTTCATGATGAAATCATGTTAACCGGCCCAAATGTTTTACAATGGTGTCTGCTGTTATTTTTTATTCTATTTTTTACTCATGGGGCGATTGTTTCAACTAACCCATCAGAGGCCTCTAATAGTACAACGAGTTCTGTTGTTTTGACAATTTGGTCCAATTTACAAAAGTTAAAATAAGATAACTGACACAATTTAGTCAAAATAATAACAATTAAGAGCACCTTCAGCTGACCTGGTGAATACGTTCATTTTAGAGCAACCCGTTTTTTGAGACTGGTTTTATGACAGTCTCAGATTTTCGGACATTGGCTTGAACTCGGCAGTCATGGAGGTAGGTTTTGTTGTTTAATGGTGAATGTGCACAACCTATTTTTATATTTGATGTAGGTTGAAAAGCAAGAAGAGAAGATATCCTGATGCATGCTCAATAATCTAGGCAGAAAAATCTAACAAAGTTAAGTCAGGTCCTCCGGACAGATAATGAGAAAAAAAAGCTTGTTGAAACATTTCATATTTAATCCAAAAGACTTCTTCAGTCTGAGGAGCTGCAGTAAACTCAGTCTTATAAGAAGCATCTTTATCTTTAGAGACTCTACTTCCTCAGACGGCTGAGACGAGCTGGTCTGAGCAGCCCAGTTCTCACCTCCTTCTACAGGTGTGCAGTGGAGTGCATCCTGTGCTCCAGCATCAATGTGTGGCATGGAGGCTGCACAGTTGCAGAGAGGAAAGCTCTACAGAGAGTGGTGAAGGCTGCACAGAAGTCTGTTGGAGTCAGTCTCCCCACCATCACAGACATTTACACCTCCAGATGCAGAAAAAGAGCCACCTGCATCATGAAAGACCTCACTCACCCAGCACACTCACTCTTTGCCCCACTCCCCTCAGGACGGAGGTTGAGGAGCATCAAATGTAGAACCACTAGACTGAGGAACAGCTTCTACCCTGAGGCTGTTAGACTCATGAATAAATAAATAATAAGAATAAACACTGCAAAATATCACATCATGCTGATGCTGATCTGTTTTCTTGTTGCTGTGTTCATCTGTGACCATCTGCTCATAAAGACTCATGTTCGTGCTGCTGTTTATAATGATGTTTTTCTTTCCACTACATTAGGGCTTAGTGTATTACTAGTTGATGTTTCTCTTAGTTAATTCTAGATGTTATTACTGTTTTTCTCTTGCATTTGTTGTTGGATGTAACTGGGACCCCGTGTACGTAATCTCGTTTTCATCACATGTACCACATGCGGTGCAAATGACAATAAAGACTCTCTGACTCTGACTCTGATCTTCTCATTGTAGATCAATCAGTTTGCTGGTGACATCCAGTACTAGCTGCTCTCATGATAGAGGAGGACCATCAGCCTAAAAATGGATTGTTAGTGCCCTGATGGTTGCTTCCTGTTCACAAGGGGCTGAGTTATACTAGCAATAACAGCATTGTAAGAGGGGGACAGTTGAACACGGAGGCCTCCACCTCTGTTTAATGATGGACGGGTTCTTTTCACAAAGATGGCCTCCTTTACTCCTCTCTCAAACCATTGATCCTCTCTATGAAGCATGTGCACATCTTCTGAAAGAGTGACTTCTGGTCTACAGATCAGTGGTGGCTGGCCAATAGAGGGTGCAAGGGTGCTGCCCCACCAATCCCCACATTACCTTGAATAAGATGTAAAAATAAATTAAAATGAAATAATTAAATACAAATATTTTGAAATGCAGCTTGATTTGTACTTCTCCCACCCTGCCGTGATGGGAGGGTGGGACTCCCGCCACAGGGCTGACATCACAGCCGTCTATCATAAAGCTCGCCTGATTGAGCCGTGGGAGCTAGAGACCATCAGCCATAGATGCTAAATGGAGCAAGATAAATTAAATAATTCAGTGAAGTCACTTAAAACAATACCTTTTGAGAGAAGAACATATCAGGAGAAACTAGAAGTGAAAGAGCTCGGACCTGCAGCCAAACATCACAATTAATCAGCAGTCCAAAGACAGAGGGAGACAGTACACTCGGTCTTTTTTCCTGGACCTGGTTAGCAACAAGGCTTGGCTAACTGCGTGTCTTCTTCTTCTTCTTCTTCTTCTTTCGGCTTTTCCCTTTTCAGGGGTCGCCACAGCGAGTCATCCTCCTCCACCTCACTCTGTCCTCTGCATCCTCTGTCCTCACTCCAACCACCTCCACGTCCTCCCTAACTGCATCCATATATCTCCTCTTTGGTCTCCCTCTTTGTCTTTTTCCTGGCAGCTGCATTTCTAACATCCTTCTACCAATATAACCACTGTCCCTCCTCTGGACATGTCCAAACCATCTCAGTCTGGCCTCCCTAACTTTATCTTCCAGTTTTTCAACATGTGCTGTACCTCTGATGATCTCATTCCTGATCTTATCCATCCTTGTCACTCCTAAGGAGAACCTCAGCATCTTCATTTCTGCCACTTCCAGTTCTTTCTCCTGTCTTTTTGTCAATGCCACTGTCTCCAGACCATACAACATAGCTGGTCTCACCACTGTCTTGTAAACTTTTCCTTTGACCTTTGCTGACACCTTTTTGTCACAAATCACTCCTGAAACTTTTCTCCATCCGCTCCATCCTGCCTGGACTCTCTTTTTCACCTCTTTACCACATTCCCCATTTTCCTGGACAGTGGACCCCAAGTACTTGAAGTCCTGCACCTTTGTGACCTCTGCTCCTTGTAGCCTCACTGTTCCACTGGCCTCCCTCTCATTCACACACATGTACTCTGTCTTACTACGACTGACTTTCATTCCTCTTCTTTCAAGAGCATACCTCCACCTCTCCAAGTTCTCTTCCACCTGTTCCCTGTTCTCACCACAGATCACAATGTCATCTGCAAACATCATAGTCCATGGGGATTCCTGCCTGACCTCATCTGTTAGTCGGTCCATCACCAGAGCAAACAAGAAGGGGCTCAGAGCCGATCCTTGATGCAATCCCACCGCCACCTTGAAGCTATCTGTCACTCCCACAGCACATCTCACCACTGTCCTGCTGTCCTCATACATGTCCTGTACCAGTCTAACATACTTTTCTGCCACTCCAGATTTCCTCATGCAATACCACACCTCTTCTCTTGGTACCCTGTCATAAGCTTTTTCTAAATCCACAAACACACAATGGAGTTCTTTCTGACCCTCTCTGTACTTCTCTATCAACATCCTCAAAGCAAAGATGGCATCTGTGGTGCTCTTTCTTGGCATGAAACCATACTGCTGCTCACAGATAGTCACATCTTGTCTAAGTCTTGCTTCCACAACTCTCTCCCAGATCTTCATTGTGTGGCTCATCAACTTAATTCCCCTGTAGTTGCTACAACTTTGTACATCACCCTTGTTCTTAAAAATGGGAACCAGCACACTTCTTCTCCATTCTTCAGGCATTTTCTCACCCTCAAATATTCCATTAAATATTTGAGTCAAAAACCTCACTGCCATCTCTCCAAGACATTTCCAAACCTCCACTGGTATGTCATCAGGTCCTACTGCCTTCCCCTTCTTCATTCTTTTCAGAGCTTTCCGGACTTCACCCTCACTAATCTTTCCCACTTCCTGGTCCACAGTTTCTATTACCTCCACTCTTCTTTCTCTTTCATTCTCTTCATTCATTAGCTCCTCAAAGTAATCCTTCCATCTTCCCATCACACTCTCCTCACTTGTTAGAACATTCCCATTCCCATCTTTAATAAGCCTAACCTGCTGCACATCCTTTCCAGCCTGATCCCTCTGTCTTGCCAATCGGTACAAGTCCTTCTCGCCCTCTTTAGTGTCCAGTCTCCCATATAACTCATTGTACGCCCTCTGCTTTGCCTTAGCTACTTCCCTCTTTGCTCTATGTCCCATCTCCTTATATTCCTGTCTCCTCTCTTCAGTCCTCTCACTGTCATATTTCTTCTTGGCTAATCTCTTTCTTTGAATGGCGTCCTGCACTTCACTATTCCACCACCAGGTTTCTTTATCATCCATTCTCTGTCCAGATGACACACCAAGTACCTTCCTACCTGTCTCTCTAATTACTGTTGCTGTAGTAGCCCAGTCACTTGGAAACTCTTTCTTACCACCCAGAGCCTTTAACAGCTCGTCTCTGAATTTCTCACAACATTCTTCCTTCTTTAGCTTCCACCATTTGGTCTTCTTTTCTGGTTTTACTCTTTTTCTCTTCTTCGCAACAACAGTCATTCTACACACAACCATCCGATGCTGTTTGGCCACGCTCTCCCCTGCTACAACTTTACAGTCTCCAATCTCTCTCAGGTTTCCTCTTCTACACAGAATGTAGTCGACTTGTGTACTCCTTCCTCCACTCTTATAGGTCACTCTATGTTCCTCCCTCTTTTGGAAATAGGTATTGACTATAGCCATTTCCATTCTCTTGGCAAAATCCACCACCATCTGTCCTTCCTGGTTTCTTTCCTTGACACCAAACCTACCCATCACTTCCTCATCCCCTCTGTTTCCTTCACCAACATGTCCATTCAGGTCTGCTCCAATCACCACTCTTTCCTCCCTGGGAATACTCTCTATCACTTCATCCAAATCTTTCCAAAATTCATCTTTCTCCTCCCCATCACATCCAACCTGTGGAGCATAACCACTTACTATGTTTAGCATCAGACCTTCTACTTCTACCTTTAGACACATCACCCTATCTGACACTCTCTTCACATCTACTACATTCTTTGCCAACTCCTCCTTCAGGACCACCCCTACTCCATTTCTCTTTCTATCCATACCATGGTAAAACAGTTTGAACCCTGCTCCAATACTGCGAGCCTTGCTGCCCTTCCACTTGGTCTCTTGGACACATAAAACATCTACCTTTCTTCTCTGCATCATGTCAGCCAGCTCTCTACCTTTGCCTGTCATTGTCCCCACATTTAGAGTTGCAACCCTCAGTCCTACATTCTTCACTTTCCTCCTCTCCCTCTGTCTCCTGACACGTTTTCCTCCTCGGCGTCTTCGACTAGCTTGGCTAACTGCGTGTAGTGAGGCTAATTCTTTATTCTGCTTTCACTGCCTTTTCAAACATCAGAATCTGACCCAGCATGGATTAAGACAGGTGTGACAAGCATTTTTCAGAAAAGGAAAAGAAGCATGAACACAGAGTCATTGAGGAATTTGCTTCTCTCAAGGATAGAAGGACAAAACGTATTCATTCATTCAACCTTTATTTATACAGGCTAGCCTCGTTGAGCCACGGGGACTCATTTACAAGAGGGACCTGTTTCACTCACAACCAGGGTCAATTTATTTCCCTTTTCCACCGGTCGGCACGGGTCGGATCAGATCGGCTCAGATCGGCTCAGTTCGGGTCGGGTCACATCTAAGTTCTGTTTCCACAGCTTTTTTGTACCCCTTCTGTGGGCGGGGTCCAGAATCCTACTCGTCTTACCACATGGTGGCAGTAGTGTTCCCTCAAGCTATTTACTAGTAGCCACCACTAGAAGAAGAACACGATAAAGGCTTTGACAGAATGTTGTGAAAGAGATGTCATGCTATAATGAGTACCTCATGAGCTGTAATTTTTAAACCCAATTCATAATCCTACCTTGTTGCCTTCTTTAAACCCATGTATTTTCCAATTTACTATTTTTACAATAAAGATGTATTAAAAACATTTTTTATTATTTAGTTATGCACAAGGTGCTTGATAAAGTTGCAAAACCATATTTGTCTGAGCTGCTTCAACCTTCCTGCCCTCCCCGATCTCAGATCAGCTGAGCAGTTGCTGCTGACAGTCCTCGAAACTAGGATGAAGCTCAGAGGTGACAGAGCGTTTGGCGTTGTTGCTCCCAGGCTGTGGAACTGTTCAGTGTCAGAGAGGCCTTCTCTCTTCCTGTTTTTAAATCTCTTTTAAAAACACACTTTTATTCCTTGGCTTTTAACACGTGATCTTATCTTTTATGGCATGTTAACACACCTGCAGTAAGACTGGTATATGTATTTATTTATTTTTGTATGCTTTTTATAGTTTTTAATTAACTTGTCTTTTATGTTATTGTACAGCACTTTGGTTGACCCTGTGGTTATTAAAATGTGCTTTATAAATAAAGTTGATTTAAAACATCACACTGTGATCTTTGAAACTTTCTTCAACAGAAGAAAATCACCAGAATTCAACAACCTGTGTCGTCTTCTGGTGATTTTCTTCTGTTGACTGTAAAAGAAAAATGTGGTTAATTTAGTCCAGAAACAGTTTTTTTTTTTTTACTAACAGAATGTAATCACAGGATGTTCATATACTGACTGTAACCCGTTGGAGTTATTTGAATTAATATTCAATGTTTAATAGACATAAATGTGTCAAGCTTGCTTCATTATTTTCGCCATAGTACTTTGTAACACAAATCATGAAATACCTAAAAAACAACACCACTAATATTATCCAAATTAATATAGTGTAATCACAAGATGTCCATGTACTGACTGTAACCCGTTGGAGTTATTTGAATTAATATTCAATGTTTAATAGACATAAATGTGTCAAGCTAGCTTCATTATTTTCGCCATAGTACTTTGTAACACAAATCATGAAATACCTAAAAAACAACACCACTAATATTATCCAAATTAATACAGTGTAATCACAAGATGTCCATGTACTGACTGTAACCCGTTGGAGTTATTTGAATTAATATTCAATGTTTAATAGACATAAATATGTCAAGCTAGCTTCATTATTTTCGCCCTAGTACTTTGTAACACAAATCATGAAATACCTAAAAAAACACACCACTGATATTATCCAAATTAATACAGTGTAATCACAAGATGTCCATGTACTGACTGTAACCCGTTGGAGTTATTTATATTCAATGTTTTATAGACAAATGTGTCAAGCTAGCTTCAATTTTTTTCGCCCTAGTACTTTGTAACACAAATCATGAAATACCTAAAAAACCACACCACTGATATTATCCAAATTAATACAGTGTAATCATAAGATGTCCATGTACTGACTGTAACCCGTTGGAGTTATTTGAATTAATATTCAATGTTTAATAGACATAAATATGTCAAGCTAGCTTCATTATTTTCGCCATAGTACTTTGTAACACAAATCATGAAATACCTAAAAAACCACACCACTGATATTATCCAAATTAATACAGTGTAATCACAAGATGTCCATGTACTGACTGTAACCCGTTGGAGTTATTTGAATTAATATTCAATGTTTAATAGATGTAGTAATATAATGGGGGGTAAGGTATTTAAACACTTACAGGGCCACCATTATTGTAATAATATAGGACTTACTGGTCAGTTTACTGAATTACCTATATTTTAGATGCGCAGGTCTGAGCAGACTTTATCTGCACAAACTTGCCACCAATTCGCAAGTTCATCCTTTTTCCGGTATTAAATTGCTTTAACTGTGACTAGGAAAAATGTAATTTCACGAGAGACTTCAACTTATGTTGGTCTACCAGAAAATAGACCTTTTATTGAAATAATCACAAAATTACAATAAACATTTGTATCGATATTAGCTCTGATTTACTAACTACGTTGACAAGAATTCAAATTAAAACAAACAGACAGTTAGGAACTTTACTGTTGGCACATTACTTAATTTCTTAATAGCTTAGGAAAAATAAGAAATAGGAGGAATGAAAGCTAAGTTAACGGAAGTTAATTATTTTGAAAAGGCAGGGTGACACTTTCCCATACAGGTCTCAGCTGGGCTTCTCACACGTTCAGAACACATCAACGCCTCGTTACCTGTTGACGATACGTCTTGGAGATAAGAGTTGAAGTTTGTGGACACTAACGGACTGTGTTGTCCAGTTCACGTCCAGATGGCTTCCGCGTGTGTGAGCTGATTCAGACGAGCAAGAAGAGCCGCTTCTCCCGGCAGGAACAGAGCCAAGCGCACTGACTTATTTTCAAAATAAAACTTCAGAAAACAAATTCTTTCATAAAATGAGTGAGTGGGTTACAGTAAGCTTTACTGTAACACCAGCTGAAACGTGGGTCTAATTGACACAATGACCGGAACGTCTCCAGCTTTTTCCAGAGAAGAAACCAAGTTCTTAGGAAGTTCTTCCCTCCGACTCTAAAGAAAATGCAGGAAATGGACCTTTATATGGGAGGCGGGGTCTCCCCACCTCCTCAATAACTATTGGCTGGTTTAACAAAATAAAAGATGGAAGTTTAATTCCATAGGCAGAAATGTCTCTTGACGGACAACAGGAAAACTGTTTACATAAACAGCCAGATGGACTGGCCTGTTGAGTCTAGCTTGAAGACAAAACAGAGAAGGAAGTGAACAGCTTTTACCCTGACTCATGTCCTAGATTTCAGAGCACACTTGTATTGTAGAAATAAACCAGCAGAAGGGTCAAACTCATGCAAGTAACAGATCATCATTGAAATGACAAAAATATACTGTAGATCAATTCTGAATTAACACACATTAAAGAGAAAGTTCAATCTGATTAATTAGTGTCCATTAATTCAAAATAATTGTAAAAATAATAGTGTCACTTGTTTCCTTGAGAGCTTCAAGAAAGTGTAACACTTAGAGTTTCAAAGAGATGCAGAGAGGTGTACTTGAGGGTCAAGCCTAAAATATCAGATATAAGGTGTTCCACTACATAGACATAAATGTGTCAAGCTAGCTTCATTATTTTCGCCATAGTACTTTGTAACACAAATCATGAAATACCTAAAAAACCACACCACTGATATTATCCAAATTATTACAGTGTAATCCCAAGATGTCCATGTACTGATTGTAACCCGTTGGAGTTATTTGAATTAATATTCAATGTTTTATAGACATAAATGTGTCAAGCTAGCTTCGATTTTTTTCGCCCTAGTACTTTGCAACACAAATCATGAAATACCTAAAAAACCATACCACTGATATTATCCAAACCAACACTGTGTAATCACAAGATGTCCATGTACTGACTGTATCCCGTTGGAGTTATTTGAATTTATATTCAATTTTTTTACAATTTATTTTCGTAGTGCACGTACAGGTTTGGAAGAAGTCAAAGCGAACCTACTTTAAATGCAGCAGATTTGATCACTAAGTGACATTATTAAAGGACGGTTACTGGTAATCAGGAACCCTCGTGGTATAAAGTCAGCTATGAAATATATTTTTATATCTGTTCATTGAGCTATAATAATAATATAATAATAATTTGTCACATTTGTCATCTGTGTATGTTTCCCATACTTGACAGACGAAATTGGTCTTCTGCATTTAACCCAACCACCACCAGGTGGTGCAGCGAGCAGCGTAGTCGCGCTCGGGGAGCTGGAGAATTAGATGTGCACTCATAGACACCCCAAGGTGTGTAGTGGCCGGGGCCGGGGCGTGAACCCGCGTCCTTCGGGTCCCAAGTCAAAAGCCCTGCCACTACACCATCTTGGCTCCTACATTTTAAAGACATAAAGCCGCCCGCACGCGTTGCTCGTGGCGATCATACTTTTTAAAATCCTGCAGTTTTGAGCAGTACGTGATTTTATTAAGGACACGTTCAGCTGAAGACCCATATTTGCTATAATTTTAAAAACAAATAATTATTTTTACCGTGTTTATCATGTAAAGTCCTGCCGTGTTCACTTCCCTCTCTTCCGTGAAAACAGCTCGAGTCCACACAGACTCCTCCTTCCGGAGCGGGTGAGCACGCGTTGGCACCCCTCTGAAACCACACCAAAAATCTGGCGCGGGGCAGCACGGAATATCCGGTGGGGAAGGCGTAAAGGGGGTCTCTGCGACGCACATATGACGTAATATCCGACCCGTGCCGACCGGTGGAAAAGGGGCATTAGAGTTACCAATCAGCCTAACATGGACAAAACGTATGTACAAAAGTAGAACACTACGACATTATAATGTTGCTTTTGTTGTTGTTTTCATTCATGTAAATACACTGGTGTGATATCTTAGTATATGTTTTGGTAAATGTCTATGTTGGTGTTATAGTCAAAAACTCCACCAGCCGCCACTGCTGCAGATGAGTGTAGACTGCAGAGTCCTGAGCTGATGATGTTGATCTTCTGTGCTGGTCCATCCTTTTGGTCAGTGGCTGTTTAGTTTCCCCGATGTAAGACTGATCACCCTCCTGACACTGAACAGCATACACAATATTACTCTGTTTGTGCCAAGGGACTAGATCTTTGGGATAAACCAGTCTTCTTAGCTATAAAATGTTTTGGGATTTAAAAGCCACTGGGACGTTATGTTTAGAAAAAAAAAGTCTCTGTTCCTCTGAAACTCCCGCAACATATGGATCGACCACTGGTCTGGATCTGGGTTTCTCTTTTTGACCTGGTTGTTGGCTGGAGTCCTGTTTGGGTTTCATTTCTGCTCTCAGTTTCAGAAAAGCCCAGTTAGGATATCCACGTTGCTCTGCACAAGAAGAGAAGAGCAACAACACTTTCCAGTCTTTGTTTCTACAGACATCTGCACAACCCAAATAAGAATGTACAGAAACTATGGTTCTTCGACCTCTAAAATAGATTTAAAAGTCATTTCGATAAGTCAAAGTTATACAAAGTAGGTACATGTACGTGCATAAAAAATGTACTTTTTGTGCACAGCTTTTCTGTCATTCCTCCTATGTAGCAGTGGTTTTGGGGCACCACCTGTTTAGGTGGAGGTCTGCACTTTTGAATGAACGACAGCGCCTCTCTATCAGGCCTGCATCGCACTGGACTGAGACAGCTGAGATGAGTTGTACTCACATCTGCACATTTTCAGTTGCAGTGTCTCACTGGGTTCTGTTTTTCATGACCAGTTAACTGTGTGGCTGTTTGTGTTGCAAAACAGCATTCTAGGCTGTGCACGTTAATTTGTTGCCCACTTTGCATCTGCCTGTGTCTTATACTCAGATTGGCAGCCGGACCACAGTGATAAATTACTCTA
>JBBPBX010026362.1:24223-38161 GCA_038048925.1 Garcialebias charrua | reverse complement strand
AGATGTTATTACTGTTTTTCTCTTGCATTTGTTGTTGGATGTAACTGGGACCCCGTGTACATAATCTCGTTTTCATCACATGTACCACATGCGGTGCAAATGACAATAAAGACTCTCTGACTCTGACTCTGACTCTAACAACTGGACCGGGTCAGAACCACGATCCGACAGCTTCTTCAGACACCGGATGCTATTATTCCTGCTTAAAATGTAACGATACCACTCAACAGCAATTTTCAGATGAACTATGAAGCTCTTATAGGCACATTTTGACACGGAGGTCAAACGTAGATGCGCTTTTATCTGTGACACGTCAGCAAAGAGTCCAAACGACTCAGAACCAGAAGCACACAGCAACATCAAGTTTTAACCCAAAAACTTCAACAAACGTTCAAAAGTTGAGTAAAGACAATTCCTCAGCTTCAAGTGGCATTAACCAGCAGTTTCCTGTAGCCATGACACACTTTCCCAGCCAAAAACTATCCTTTTTTTTTCAGAGTCTAAAAACTTGGACAAAATTTTATGCCAACATGTAAAGTACAGAAATATTAAATATTAAACCTTTTAGAGACTGTACGAGGCCACAATTTATGTAGTAATATAGGATGGTGTCAGTTTACTGGCTTACCTATATTTTAGATGTATAAATTGGCAGGGTTTAGGCTGACACAAAAATACATCATTAATTAAACGAGTTCTCTCTTTTTCAGCTTAATACCAATAATTCTATACCTTGACCAGATGTAATTCAAAGGAAACGTTAAACTTATGTTGGAACAGTAGGACTGGACCATTTATTTAACATAATTATAAATTACATCACACATTTGTACATGATTGGTTGATCATTTTTCCTATAATTAACTTCAGCATGAGCATACGCGTCCGTAACTTCATAGGAACAACAGAACAAGTTATGGGTGTTAATAACTTATATCTCTGCTGGCACAATAACTTAAAGTTTAGTTACTTAAAGTAAGAAAGTTTCAGTGAAGACAAAATGGAGGAGGAAGAGAAGATGGAGGATGAGGAGAGTTATTATCTTGAAGTGTTTTAACCAGAAACATGGCAGCTCTCCGGCCGATCTCGGCTACACGTTGGTACCCTTGGTAAAGCATATGACGACTTTGTTACCTCGTGAAGATGGTCAATCTCCCTCGGTCCAGTTTGGTCAGTTCGTTTACCATTCTCAGCGTCTCCAGACGTGTGCCAAGACTCGAACCGAAAGTAACGGCAGCTCCTGGTGTTGTTGTTCAAGATAAGACGTTCCTTAAAGGAATGTCAATAAAGTGAAGCTTTTCACAGCTTGAAATAGATTTATAACTTGGCATGTTATAAATCTTTTAACTGAATGACGTGTCCTTAGCGTGTGACAGGCGTTCATTCAGCTTTGGGGAACCTTATCATGGCTTGAGGACCTCAGCAAACTCTGACAGTTCCAGCAACAGCTTAGAACTTTAAGGAAGGATCTGTGATCAGACTTGTTCTTTCCCGATTGGTCCAAACGAACCAGTGGATGAAGGTCACTCGGATATCAGTTTTTAGAACAGAGAAGAAGTTGTTTAGAATGAAGAGAGAGAAACAGATAAGACTGGAGCCAGCTTCATAAAACAACTGATTAAAACTGTGTTCTAACTTCTAACAAAACTGAGGAGTTCAGTCTGACATATTAATTCACTTTCAACATTTGATTCATCACATGAAGAAGTGACTATCAATTTTGAAATAACATTGGATTTCCAACTTGAATTAAACAGTTTGAATTAAACGGTCTTTGACTTATCAAACATTGAATTCAATAATGCTTTAACACAAGGTTATTCATTAACACAAAATAGAGGAATAAGAGAGTCTCTTATGACTTATTGTGTTTTGATTCAAAATAATGTAATAAAATAGTGTCCACTTGTCTCCTTGAGGGTCTCAGGAGAAGTGTATCATTCAGAGTTTCAGAGAGATGTGAAAAGGTGTAAACCCAGGTCAGAGATGAGGGGTCTATCTCACTACACATTTATATGCTGATGATACAGTTGTTTATTGCCAAGCTAAAACAGTAGCTAAGGCTTTCCAGTTACTGCAATCGCTTTTGACATCATTCAGTCAGATTTGTTCCATCTCAAACTTGTCCTAAATGCTGATAAAACAAAAGGGATGTTTTTTTCAAGTAGGAAGTTGGTCCCAGCAGATCTTCCTCTGATTTTATCCTCAAATGGTGTCCCTATTGAGTTTGTTGATTCCTATAAATATCTGGGTATCCTGGTCGATTCGCATCTCTCTTTTAAACTCCACGTGGAAAACCTAGTGAAGAAACTGAAAGTTAAACTGGGTTTCTTTTTCAGAAATAAATCATGTCTAACACTGAATGCTAGGAAACGCCTTGTATCTGTGACTTTCCTTCCCTCCATTGATTATGGTGACATTCTCTACATGAATGCTCCTACAAGCACCCTGCAGATGTTGTCTATCATGGTGCACTAAGATTCATAACTGGCTGTGATTATCATACCCACCACTGCACCCTGTATTCAAAGTCAAGTCAAAGTCAAAGTCAACTTTATTGTCAGAACTGCAATATGTACAGGACATACACAGGATTGAAATTGCGTTTCTCTCAGTCCCTCGGTGCAACAGTAACCATTTAAACACTAAAACACTAAAACATTTAATAAACATAAGCATAAAATAGTAAAAGTGTAACACTGTCCTGAGTTTTTGCATAGTAGTATAAAAAGTATAAAAGTATATCTATAAAATAAACTGAAGGTTCTAGCATTGACATTTGCAAAGAGTGGCAAAGCAGCATATGAGTTAATGTACACAGTATATGTATGAGGTAGTTGATGTTGGTATAGAGGCAAAGTGGCATATGCAGTAAGGCACATAAGGCACATTGGGCATCCTTAAGTAAGGCTAGTCAGAGAATACTGTATATGTATCAGTAGTAGTGTAGATATAAAAGTAGTGTAAATGTAAACAGTAGTAATAAATGTAAACAGTAGTAATAAATGTAAACAGTAGTAATAAATGTAAACAGTATTAATAAATGTAAACAGTGAATGTAAACAGTAGTATGACTATAGGCAGTAATGTAATACAAACATTAGTGCAAATATGAGAAGTAGTGCAAACTGAATGAGCACATGACCGAGAGTTTAGTGAATAACCCGTTTGATGACACAGAGTCCAGTGTTAAAATCTTTGTGTTGTGTGGTAATGTGTGAGAAAGTTTTTTGTGTTAAGGCAGTTCAAATGGGAGGGGAGGCAGAGCAGGCAGAGTGTTTAGCATCCTGACTGCCTGATGAACAGAGCTGTCTCTCAGTCTGCTGGTTCGAGCCTGGAGACTCCTCAGTCTCCTCCCTGATGGCAGCAGTCTGAAGCAGCTGTGTAGTGGGTGTGTGGGATCACCTGCCATGCAGAGGGCTTTCCGAGTGAGGCGGTTGCTGTGTAAGTCCTGCAGTGAGGGGAAGGAGGTGCCGACGATCTTCTCAGCTGCTCTCACGATGCGCTGGAGGCTCTTGCGGCAGGATGCAGTACATGCACCAAACCACACAGTGATGCAGCTGGTCAGGACACTTTCTATGGCACCTCTGTAGAAGGTGCACATGATGGGGGTTGAAGCTCCAGCCCTTTTCAGCTTGCGGAGAAAGTAGAGACGCTGGTGAGCCTTCTTGGCCAGTGCTGCAGTGTTCCTGCTCCAGGACAGGTCCTCTGAGACGTGCACTCCCAGGAACTTGGTGCTGTCTACTCTCTCCACTGCGGTGCTGTTGATGGTCAGAGGGGCATGTTGGGCATCCCTCTTCCTGAAGTCCACAACAATCTCCTTTGTCTTCTCCACGTTGAGAGTGAGATTGTTGTGTCCGCACCACAAGGCCAGGCGGCTCACCTCGTTCCTGATTCACTGGTTAACTGGACATCATTAACCTCACGCAGACTGTTCCATTGGTACATTTTCATCTTCAAATCACTTCTTGGTGTGCTGCCCTCATACATCTCCTCCTACATGTCTTTGCGTGAGTGCAGCTCCAGTGTGCGCTCTCAGGACATGATAACCTGCAGTGTTCCATAAGTGAGGACTGAACTTGGAAAAAGGGCCTTCTCCTATTCTGCTCCTGCTTCATGGAATATCTTACAAAAAGAACTGAAGCTCTCGGCCCTGACCTCTCTACTGTAAATGGTTTTAAGAGTCTGTTGGAATCCTGGCAGAAACTAATGCAGATATGTTCCTGTCTTTGATTTTGTACATCTACCTTATAATGTTTTTGCTAGTTTTTGTTACTTTTTCTTTTGTTTATTGTTTAATGTAATTGTATCATTGCTGTAATTGTATCATTGCTGTTCATCATTCTTTAGTTTGTAGCAGGTCGCTTTCATAAATGAGCCCTCGAGGCTCAATAAGATTTACCTGACTAAATAAAGGTTGAATGAATTGTGATTATTGTACATAATAAACATATCATTTTTGTAATCAGAAATGTTGTTTTTAAAAATCAGAGCTACAGTATATGAATAAATGAATGAAGCAGAAAGTGCAGAAAACTCGGCCTTTTGTGTTTTGTTGGATGTTCACTTTTCAAGAAAGCTTTCAAGATGGTAAGAAAGTATAGTGATTGAACTTATGTCAGAATGCTTTCATTGTCAGTGCACTTTACTATAAAGAGAGATCAGTCACTCCCCTTTAAAAAAACTGGTCATTCTTCACTTTTTCCTTTCATGCTTTACAAAAATAATTTGTTTAATGACACAAATTATCTAAATCATTGTATAAAATTGTTTAAAGTGGATGTTCGATGGTTGCACTTAATGTTAAAAATAATGCATTGTGAGGAAAAAGGAAGGGGAAAGATCAATTCACAAATATGTCTTGTAATTTTAATAAACCATGAAGAGCTCTAAAACTGCTATAGGAGCAGGGCTATTTATTATGTAACGTCATGTACCATTTCCCTAGGTATATTGGCCCAGCATGGCCACTAATACTTCCACGCGCCACTCATTAACCTTCAAAGATGTGAGATGTAATGAAAACAAGTACCGGTAGTCCTTTCAGCAAACCCTTCAAAAGCTTCCACCAACAAAATAATTCTGGTGTGGATATCAAAGAAATGCTAAACAGACTAGCTTTTGTCAATATTTTCTGAATTCAATAACACCAAAAATAGAAATTAATTTGCCATACAAGCAATGCACATGTACAGAATACTGGCTTTCATATTGTTCAGGGGATTGTTTGTTGAAATCTTTAATCAGATGTTTTAAAAAGATTATTCCACTTTTTTTTTTTTTAAATATCTGATCTCTAGTAAAATATGTTTCTATTTGAAGTTAATTCAGATTGATAAAAAATATTATTATTATATTCTATTCTAATATGAGTAAATTAGTTTTTTAAATCATGAATCAAATTGTAAAGTAATGAAAACTAACATTTCTACTTTGTAGAAGGAGTGCATATTCTTTGCTGCCTTGCGCCAAATTTCTGGAAGAATTTGTTTGAATTTAGAGTTTGTGCTGGGGGTGACTCTCTGTCACTACCTCAGCAGATTCTACAAAGTACCGTAATTTGGGTCGTACACATTGCACCGCCGTATAAGTCGCATCATTCCAAATATGTCTAATAAAGTGGGAAAAAACATCAATTGTCGCTTCGCGTTCAAGTTGCATCTATTATGCATCACTGCTGATGCGTCACATTTGTTACGCGTCACCTCTGACAACAATCTATAGGGATGGGGTGATCCGGTACACATTGGCCTCCGATACCAGCATAATTTACGTATCAGATTTCTCCGATCCAACCTGCAGAGATTTCCGATCCATGATGCATGTCTGTGTCTGATGAAACGTTTTTGCATGTGATTCCCTGCCAGCTGCTCTGCAAGTTAACTTCAAACTATGGAATGGATTTCCTGAACGGAGGCGTGTCTCATGAAACCCAAAGTAATAAGACCCGCCTCACATTCAGGAAATCCATGTCATAGTTTGCACCTGCTAAAACAAGAGTAAATACTCTTTTTATACAGATCTGCTGGGGGCTGAGCACTGATCAACCAGTTTGATCTACAAGTACTATGAGAAGGTGCTATTTATAAGACTGAGCTGAATACAGCTCCTCAGACTGAAGAAGTCTTTCGGATGAAAGACGAAACGTTTCTATACTTTTTTGTTTTTGTTTTTTGAACGTCCAGAGGACTTGGAATTGTCTTCTTTTTTTCTTCTTTTTTTTCTACCTGGATTATTGAGCATGCATCAGGATATATGAATTGAAAAATAAAAGAAAATTATATTTAAAAAAATAAACAAAAACAGCTACATTATAAAGCGGTGTAAAATACTAAAAACAGGAACCTTGTCTGTGTTGGTTTTTGCCATGAACTTAGTAGATGTTTGAAGCCATTTATTCACTTAAATATCCACTTTAATGTCCACGTCAGCATTTTGTTTTTATTGTTTTTATGCTACTAGTGCTTAGTGTATGTTTAGTTGATGTTTTTCTTAGTTCATATCTTAGATCTTAGAGTTGAAGACCCCAAGGAGGGAAACATGTCAGGAGACAGAGGGAGAAGAGGAAAGTGAAGAATGTAGGACTGAGGGTTGCAACCCTAAATGTGGGGACAATGACAGGCAAAGGTAGAGAGCTGGCTGACATGATGCAGAGAAGAAAGGTAGATGTTTTATGTGTCCAAGAGACCAAGTGAAAAGGCAGCAAGGCTCGCAGTATTGGAGCAGCGTTCAAAGTGTTTTACCATGGTGTGGATAGAAAGAGAAATGGAGTAGAGGTGGTCCTGAAGGAGGAGCTGGCAAAGAATGTAGTAAAGGTGAAGAGAGTGTCAGATAGTGTGATGTGCCTGAAGGTAGAAGTAGAAGGTCTGATGTTAAACATCGTCAGTTGTTATGCTCCACATGTTGAATGTGATGGGGAGGAGAAAGATACATTTTGGAAAGATTTGGATGAAGTGATAGAGAGTATTCCCAGGGAGGAAAGAGTGGTGATTGGAGCAGACCTGAATGGACATGTTGGTGAAGGAAACAGAGGGGATGAGGAAGTGATGGGTAGGTTTGGTGTCAAGGAAAGAAACCAGGAAGGACAGATGGTGGTGGATTTTGCCAAGAGAATGGAAATGGCTATAGTCAATACCTATTTCCAAAAGAGGGAGGAACATAGAGTGACCTATAAGAGTGGAGGAAGGAGTACGCAGATCGACTACATTCTGTGTAGAAGAGGAAACCTGAAGGAGATTGGAGACTGTAAGGTTGTGGCAGGGGAGAGTGTGGCCAGACAGCATCGGATGGTTGTGTGTAGAATGACTGTTGTTGCGAAGAAGAGAAAAAGAGTAAAATCAGAGAAGAAGACCAAATGGTGGAAGCTAAAGAAGGAAGAATGTTGTGAGAAATTCAGAGACGAGCTGTTAAAGGCTCTGGGTGGTAAGAAAGAGCTTCCAAGTGACTGGGCTACTACAGCAACAGTAATTAGAGAGACAGGTAGGAAGGTACTTGGTGTGTCATCTGGACAGAGAATGGATGATAAGGAAACCTGGTGGTGGAATAGTGAAGTGCAGGACGCCATTCAAAGAAAGAGATTAGCCAAGAAGAAATATGACAGTGAGAGGACTGAAGAGAGGAGACAGGAATATAAGGAGATGGGACATAGAGCAAAGAGGGAAGTAGCTAAGGCAAAGCAGAGGGCGTACAATGAGTTATATGGGAGACTGGACACTAAAGAGGGCGAGAAGGACTTGTACCGATTGGCAAGACAGAGGGATCAGGCTGGAAAGGATGTGCAGCAGGTTAGGCTTATTAAAGATAGGAATGGTAATGTTCTAACAAGTGAGGAGAGTGTGACAGGAAGATGGAAGGAGTACTTTGAGGAGCTAATGAATGAAGAGAATGAAAGAGAAAGAAGAGTGGAGGTCATAGAAACTGTGGACCAGGAAGTGGGAAAGATTAGTGAGGGTGAAGTCCGGAAAGCTCTGAAAAGAATGAAGAAGGGGAAGGCAGTAGGACCTGATGACATACCAGTGGAGGTTTGGAAATGTATTGGAGAGATGGCAGTAAGGTTTTTGACTCAAATATTTAATGGCATATTTGAGGGTGAGAAAACACCTGAGGAATGGAGAAGAAGTGTTCCTGTGCCCATTTTTAAGACCAAGGGTAATGTACAGAGTTGTAGCAACTACAGAGGAATTAAGTTGATGAGTCACACGATGAAGATCTGGGAGAGAATTGTGGAAGGAAGGCTTAGACAAGAGGTGACTATCTGTGAGCAGCAGTATGGTTTCATGCCAAGAAAGAGCACCACAGATGCCATCTTTGCTTTGAGGATGTTGATAGAGAAGTACAGAGAGGGTCAGAAAGAACTCCATTGTGTGTTTGTGGATTTAGAAAAAGCATATGACAGGGTGCCAAGAGAGGAGGTGTGGTATTGCATGAGGAAATCTGGAGTGGCAGAAAAGTATGTTAGACTGGTACAGGACATGTATGAAGACAGCAGGACAGTGGTGAGATGTGCTGTAGGAGTGACAGATAGCTTCAAGGTGGAGGTGGGATTGCATCAAGGATCGGCTCTGAGCCCCTTCTTGTTTGCTCTGGTGATGGACCGACTAACAGATGAGGTCAGGCAGGAATCCCCATGGACTATGATGTTTGCAGATTACATTGTGATCTGTGGTGAGAACAGGGAACAGGTGGAAGAGAATTTGGAGAGGTGGAGGTATGCACTTGAAAGAAGAGGAATGAAAGTCAGCCATAGTAAGACAGAGTACATGTGTCAACCTGCTGCTCTCCACTCCAAGTCTAAAGGTTTTGTATTAGTTAAAGAAAAACTTTAAAGCTAGGAATAAAATCATGTTCGTTTTAGCAGGATTTAATTATAACTTTGAAACGTATCCAACATTAATAAAACTTACATCAAGTTGCCTTTTTGGACATGTATGCATATATTTGTACAAATTATTCTTGCCTGTAGAGAGGAGATTATTACAGCCTCATATAAATTCAATAATGATGATAATATTGGAATAGTATCGACATTGGCCAATATCCAGATTTTGGAATCAGAATCGGATCGGAAGTAAAAAATTGTGGATTGGTTCATCCTACTGACAACCCGGAAATGTGGGCCAGTGAGAGTCGTGCCAAAAATCGATTGGCTGCCAAATGACGGTAGTCATCAAAGAATGATGTGCACGGGAGGACTTTAACAAGGATTTAAGAAGATTAACACCTAAAAACAATTATTTGTTTGCTCGACTTTATAGTAATGTTGTGTCTCAGTTGAACTTTTACTTATTAAATGCACTGTACAACAAAGTAGTAAAATCACCTGCATTTCAAAAGTATTCACTGCCTCTCTGCTCCAGGAGTGTGCAGAGGGAGGAAATTTGGAAGGAGAAACACTGCACCTTTGTTCAAAAGTTAAGCACCTAAAACAATTTTTTGTTTGCTTGACATTATAGCAAAGGTGTGCCTCTGTAGAACTTTTACTTAATAAATGCACTTCAATGTTGAAATTAGCTTCATTTTGCCGGGGCGGAGCACCACAATGAATCTGATTTGGCGGTTGTTCCAGGCATGATCCCAGAGCTGGAGCATGACGTTGGTGAAGATCTCAGTCATCCAGAACATGGTAAATCAAAACCAAGGTTATAAACAAAACATCTGGCCTTTGTTTGTAACTTTTACGCAAAATCTCTTCAGTTACAAATAAAGTCCAGTTGTTTTGTTTATAACTATTTTTTGGACCTGTTACATGACACAATGGCATGCCATTCTACGACAGTGCCATCTAGCGGTTGAAAATATTTGTGTTCAATATTTTCAATGTCAGAATGAATGAAAACAGTCATATCTCAGACAACAATTTGTTTGTAAATACGAGGGGTGGGGGGTACACTTCTGTGTATAAGGGCATGCAAATTATGCAAAAAAACTGTGACTTATACACCAGAAAATATAGTAGCTGTAGCTCCGTATTTGTAAAAAAAAAAAAAATGCATTATAGGCATATCTTTTTTGTTGGCTTAGGTTAATTATTTGTATCAGCTATTTCAGCCATTATCAGCGATAAGGTTCAGTTTTAGAGGTAAATCCAATTAATAATTTTGAGAGTTTCAGTTAAAATCTTTCCACAGGTTCATTTGATAGTTTGCTAAAAGGCAGGCAAACAAATGCACACCCACAGAGGCAGTTACATGATTGCTCCCCTTTCAATAATAATAATAATAATAATTAATTCAATTTATAACGCACTTTTCATTACTGAAAATCTCAAAGTGCTACACATATATTGAATGCTACACACATTCATATACCGGTGGCGGCAGACTACCATGCAAGGTGCTTTCCAGTCCTACCGGGAGCAACTCAGGGTTAAGTGTCTTGCCTCAAGGCAGTAGGACAAAAAAACAATGCAAAAAACAAAATGCTATGTACCTCAGAATCTCTTATTCATAGGTTCCAGGTTCTGGTGAAATTGCATACGAGGTGGCCACTTCTCATGAACTGACAAAGTCAACTTGATTTCCACCTCAGATTGGTGGATGATGTGTGAGTCTGTCATATGGATGTGACTGCACAGGGTGAAGTGAGTGGATGACAAAAATCAAGTTGTGCTAGAATAAATAAATAAATTCAGAGTTGGAAAGAACCTGCTGCTCTCCACTCCAAGTCTGAAGGTTTTGTATTATTTAAAGTAAAGCAATACGTAGAAAAACAACATTTTTTCATAAAAATTTGAGTTTCTTTTGGTGGTTTCCAAAAAGATTATATGAACTGTATTTCACAGCACAATAGCAGCACCAGTAAAATCAGTTTGTTCCCTATTTTTAATTCTTTATTTTAGTATTCCATTTTTGATCCCGATAGATTTTGAACTTAATTCAGTCACTCACTGTCAGAACAGAAACTATTTGAAAAGGAAAAAAACAGCAGCCAGGGCTGATTCAATGCATGAATGAATTTTGAGGTGTTTGCCAGAAAATACAATGGAGAGATGAATGTCAAGATGCATATTAAGCTTTTCTGATGACTGATTTCCTCATGTCACATTGCTGTGATCATCAAAACTTTTGTCAGCTTAAAATTTAATTAGAAAAATGCTTTTATGTAATTACCAGACGGGATTCATTCTTATCCATGCATGTTTAAAATACCTGTAATGAGTATCCTCAGCACATTCAGTTTTTAAATAACCAGTATTTTCTTTCTTTGCTCATTTAAGAATGAAGCAATATATCACAGGAAGAAGTTATTTAATACCTTATACTCTTGACAGGAGGCTATTGAGCTGTTTTAATATGGGTTACACAGCTGTTAACAGTCACTGTTAATAAGAATAAAAAAATTGATTTTCTTTATTTAAAAGAAGCTAACATTGAAAAAACTAATAATTTACTAATTTTCTTACTTAAAATCTCTTAGTTTTTTTGTTACTAATTTCTGGTATTAATCACTTTGCAGCAAAACAGGTAAGACACAGCTGGGTAATATTTATACATTTAATATGAAAGAATGTTGATCGAAAATCCCATGGAGCTGAGACAACTTTGAGCCGCAGATTATATTTGTCATACAGATTAAAAAGTGGAAGATTTTAATGTGCAATATATATTACATCCCTCAATACTTACAGGGTACGTACCTGGTACCCAAAGGGTACGTACCCAGAGACCTTGCACCTACCAGCAGGGTACTTACAGGGATATATATGGAATGTGTACCAAGTTCCAATGGGTATTCCATCCATCCATTATCTTTTACTCACTTCTTCCTGTTTGGGTCACGGGGTCACTGGTGCTCACGTCCAGCTATCACTGTGCAAGAAGTGAGGGACCCCCTGGACAGGTCTCCAGTCAATCACAGGGACACATAGACAAACATCCATTCACTCTCTCACACCTAGGGACAATTTAGAATTACAAGTTACCCTAACATGCATCTTTTTGGTCTGTGGGAGTAAACCTGACCCTGAGAAAATCCAAACATGCACAGAGAGAACATGCAAACTCCACCCAGAAAGGTCCCGGGGATGGGATTTGAACTGGCGACCTTCTCACTGAGAGGCAACAGCTCTACCAACTGAACCACTGTGCTGCCCTCCAATGGGTATTCACAGAGATATTTTCAGAGTAGGGCAGCATAGCACAACTGATAGAGCTGCTGCCTCTCAGTGAGCAGGTTGCCCTGGTTCAAATCCCGGTGTGGGGGCCTTTCTGAATGAAGTTTACATGTATGTTCTCTTGCATGCGTGGTTTTTCTCTGGGTACTACAATTTCCTCCCACAGACCAAAAAGATGCATGTTAGGCTAATTGGTCATTCTAAATTGTCTCTAGGTGTGAGTGAGAGATTGAATGGTTGCTTGTCTCATTTGTTAGTGGCCCTGTGATGGCCTGGAGACCTGACCAGGGTTTCCCCCACCTCTCACACAGTGATGGCTGGACATGGCACCAGTGATCCTCGCAACCCAAAAATGAAGAAGCAGGTAAAAGATAATGGATGGATGGATGGATTTTTAGTACTTATGAGGGTAGTGACAAGGGTACTTAAAGGGTACGTACCACGTGGCCTGGCCAGGTATCCAGTTGTATTAGGTTGCTACTGAAACCTTTTTTTTTTTTTTAGGAAAAGCCTTAAACTAATAGGGTAAATGTTGTTTTAAAACTATGTTTTGACCATAAAATATTTTATCTTTTCAGATTAATCTTGTTGACTTTCCATTTGATTGGATTTGTCTCATTATTCTCAGATGTGTTGCTTTTATTGCATTGGTAAGTATTGCTAATTTGTTTCATTTTCTTCCACAGATTTTGGACCAGAACCCTCACTCGAGATGTCTGCTAACTGCTCTTTCAATCTAATGGAAGGGAAAGACAACTGGTTTTGTCCTCCAGAACAGATTTGTGTCAATGTGACCTCTGTTATAAATGGCAGTGATGAAGCCTGTCTGACAAAAAACGAGTATCTGGAAAAATATTTTGGTCCTCGCAAATCACCCAGGTTCCTCCAAGTCTGCCTTATCTATCTGGCCATCTTCTTGGTTGGGGTTGTGGGGAATGTGCTGACATGCACAGTCATTGCACGCAACAAAGTCATGTGGACGCCAACAAACTACTACTTGTTCAGCTTGGCAGTGTCAGACCTGTTGGTGCTACTGCTTGGCATGCCACTGGAGCTATATGAACTCTGGCAAAATTACCCCTTCCTGTTTGGGAAGGGAGGCTGCTACTTTAAAACTTTCTTATTTGAGACTGTCTGTTTGGCATCAATCCTGAATGTGATGGCTCTGAGCATTGAGCGCTACATTGCTGTGGTGCACCCACTGACAGCAAAGTCTGTGGTGACACGTACCCATGCCAAGCGGGTCATTCTCTCCGTGTGGGGTATTTCAGTCTTGTGCGCTGTGCCTAACACCAGTTTGCATAGCATCCTCATCCTGAGCATTCACTCGGCTGGTCCTACTGGGATTGTAAGCTTGGAGATCCCTGACTCAGCCATCTGCATCTTGGCAAAACCGCAATGGATATACAACCTGATCATTGAGCTTACTACCTTTCTTTTTTTTATCCTGCCCATGGCCACTATCAGTGTTCTGTACTTGCTCATTGGTGTGCAGCTGAAACGTGAAAAGATGCGGCAGACACTAGAAGGCAAGTGTGGATTTGGAAAAGACAGCTTCTGTAATGTCCGTGTGCAGAGGCAGAAGGCACGTCGCCGGCAGGTCACAAAAATGCTGTGTGAGTATAAGAAGATAAGAAATTACAACAAATAAATCATCATTTCAGTTGCTTAGACTGTAGAGGATGATATTTAGATTGACTCTCTCAAATGTTGCCTTCACTCAACCAGGCTGACAACAAAATCAGAAAAACAGATTTTATTGTGTGGAAAGAAATTGAAAGCTGAAGAACAATGCAAACAAATCTTTAATCAGAAAGGTATATCTA
>JBBPBX010026362.1:0-13273 GCA_038048925.1 Garcialebias charrua | reverse complement strand
TAGGGCTGAACGATTTTGGAAAATAATCTATTGCGATTTTTTTTTCCCATAAATTGCGATTGCGATTTAAAATGTGATTATTTTTACTGGTTCTGTATTAATTCATATCACTAACGACACAACTGTTTTTTTAAATCAGATAATTAATGCGCTTTTTCAAGCAGAACGTTAGCTTGCGGAGCTAGCTGCTAACAGAACACCGTCAACAACAGACCCGGCCACATGACCAGCTCGCGCTCTGTTTATCTCCCGCGGTCTCGGTGTTTCAGCCTCTAAGATCAGATACACGTTTAAATGAGCAACTTACCTGAATTTATAACTTTTATGACTTCTGTCCAGCCTGAAGCAACTGTGTTGGAGCGCACGGTCTCCTCCTCCCTGCTCTCTCTATTTTTGCTCCATTCAGAGCTGCGCGCGGCCAGAGCGGCTCACTACCAAGTCACGTGACCAGTCAAATCGCAGCCCGTGCGATTAGAGAATCGCGTTTTAACATATCACCAGATAATCGCAAATGGGATTAATCGTTCACCCCTAGTTCAGACCATAAGTTCGACGGTCCATCAGATCATCAGATCTTCAGTGAGGTTCTCTGAGAGGTGGCTGCTGCAACACGTGAAATGATTGATTCAGAAAACCACTTACAAACATCTGAACTATCCTTTAAATGTGATCAGGGAACAGTTTGAAACTCCCCAGTTCAACAGCTGCACTCGAAGTCATGGAGGCCCTGCAGTCCTCACAGGACTCTGTTCTCAGGCCAGTGAGGGGTTGTGTGTGTGTGTGTGTGTTCCCACAGGGATGAAAACAATCAGCAGTGTAAATATGCACCAGACGGTTCAGTCGTCCAGCCCGATGTTCCTGAACAGGTAGGACATGGACTCCCCGTTGTGGATGCGGCGGATGGCCTCCGACAGGATCAAGCTGATGTCGACCGTTTTGATCTTTGGACACTGGAGCTTCTGCAGCTCGTGGGGAACCGTGTTGGTCACCACAACCTGAGGAGGGGGGAGGTGGTGTTAGGCAGAACAGAGCTGGTGGAGGAGCAGAAAGGACTTCACGCCCACCTCATCGATGGCAGACTCTTCTATGAACCTGGGGGCCTCGGAGGACAGGAGGCCGTGCGTTGCCATGACGAAGATCTTGTAGGCCCCTCGCTCCTTCAGCGTCTCTGCTGCTGCCACGAAGCTGTCGACGTCATCGATGATGTCGTCCTGCAGTGAAAGCCTCGCACGTTAAAGCTGCGCGGTGCCCTGCACCAGCACGCGTGCAGTGAAACTCACCACGATGATGGCGATGCGTCCGCCCACGTCGCCCACCACAGTGATGGGGGGCTTCTCTTTAGGGATCAGCACTGCAAACACACAGCTCAAGTTTCAGCACGCACGACTGAACGCAGGAGCGCGATTTTAAACTTTGTGCTTTACGTGGGATCTCCATGCTGGGGTGAATGGCTCCGGTGGTTTTGGCGGTGGGTGGGGAGTGTCGTCCGTCCACCTGGTCCGACTCGGCGTCCTGAGCTTCCCCGTGGATCACAGCGATGCCCAGACGCAGCCGCTCGGCGAACGACTGAGCCCTGCACACAGACGCAGACAAAACAACAAAACCCCCTGAAGAGACGAGCGTGCTGCTAAGTCAAGTGACTGAGGAGGAACTCTGTTTCTTAAAGGGACGTGCTGCCATCCACCTCACCTCTGACCCCCCCACCCCCCAAAGAAACTCTTCAGATCTAGATGATTCATGTAAATTACATATATTAGTTTGAAATCAGCTGATTTAGCCAAAAAGCGTCAAGTTTGCATGTAAGACAGACAGAATGAGAAACAGTGTGAGCTCAGCACAGCTAATAAAACTGTTGTGTGTGTGTGTGTGTGGAGGGGGGGGGGGGCACCTCTTAGCTGAAGCTGGAGATTTGGCAACAATGACAGCGTTTCTGTAGTCTGGGATCTGGAAGTTCAGAAACAAAGTTTACATTTTAGACCCACCACAGGAAGAAACATTTTGTTTTTAAGGTTTTGTTTGAAAGTTAGATTAAAGACGTGCCTGTATGTACACTGTGTAAGGATGGACAATCATGTTGTCGCCTGTCTGTTAGCAAAATATCTCATGACCCCCAGAGAAAATTTTAATGGAAGTCTCATGATGAAAAAATGGATTGACCTCTTCAAGATGGCTCATGTGTAGCGTCATCAGTTTGCTGTGGTAGTAGCAGAGAGTCATTCCCAGCATGTGCTCTAAGTGCTGCACACTGTGCCAGCTCTGCTTCAGACCTCCACATGGAATGAGGCGTAAAATGAACCTTTTTTTCAAGAAGTTCTTGCTTCATCATCACCTGTGGAGTGGAGGGTGGTGTTCCTTGAAGGGACGCTTCTCGCCCGCTGACGCACACCCCAGTGTTAAATGATCATGTGCGATCAGCTATCATTCAGCATATGGGGTGGGCATCAGACCAACACATCAAATACTAGGTCAATATCTGTAAAAAATTAGTTACATCAACTTTTGTGTTTGCTAAAATTCTTTAGCTGCGGCAGCCATTTTTATTCTGGCTGATGTTGAATGATGTTGTTGAAGCATTGGATGCTAAGGACTATTGTGCTGCACTTTTCTTAGACCTGTCTAAAGCTTTTGACACTGTGGATCATAACATCCTGTGTCATAAGCTCTCAGAAATCGGTTTCTCTGATCACACCATCGGTTGGTTTTCTAACTATCTTTCCAATCGGAGGCAATGTGTTCAACATAACGGTGCTTCTTCCAGCTATTTAACAGTTAAAAATGGTGTACCACAAGGCTCAGTTTTAGGACCAACTCTCTTTACAATCTACATAGCTAATGTAGGTCACTGCATCCCTGATGCATCCTTACATTTCTATGCTGATGATACAGTTGTTTATTGCCGAGCTAAAACAGTAGCTAAGGCTTTCCAGTTACTGCAATCCGCTTTTGACATCATCCAGTCAGATTTGTTCCGTCTCAAACTTGTCCTAAATGCTGATAAAACAAAAGGGATGTTTTTTTCAAATAGGAAGGCGGTTCCAGCAGATCCTCCTCTGATTTTATCTTCAAATGGTGTCCCTATTGAGTTTGTTGATTCCTATAAATATCTGGGTATCCTGATCGATTCACATCTCTCTTTTAAACTCCACGTGGAAAACCTAGTGAAGAAACTGAAAGTTAAACTGGGTTTCTTTTTCAGAAACAGATCATGTCTAACACTGAATGTTAGGAAACGCCTTGTATCTGTGACTTTCCTTCCCTCCATTGATTACGGTGACATTCTCTACATGAATGCTCCTACAAGCACCCTGCAGATGTTGGATGTGGTCTATCATGGTGCACTAAGATTCATAACTGGTTGTGATTATCGTACCCACCACTGCACCCTGTATTCACTGGTTAACTGGACATCATTAACCTCACGCAGACTCTTCCACTGGTACATTTTCATCTTTAAATCACTTCTTGGTCTGCTGCCCTCATACATCTCCTCCTACATGTCTTTACGTGAGTGCAGCTACAGCGTGCGCTCTCAGGACATGATTACCTGCAGTGTTCCGTCAGTGAGGACTGAACTTGGAAAAAGGGCCTTCTCCTACTCTGCTCCTGCTTCATGGAATATCTTACAAAAAGATCTGAAGCTCTCGACCTTGACTTCTCTAAATGGTTTTCAGAATCTGTTGGAATCCTGGCAAAAACCAATGCAGATTTGTTCCTGTCTTTGATTTTATACGTCTACCTTATAATGTTTTGCTAGTTTTTTGATACTTTGTTAAAAAAAAAAAAAAAAATCTTTTGTTTTTTTCTCTCTTTTTGTTTTCTATTGTTTATTGTTTGTTTGTTTATTGTTTAATGAAATTCTATCACTGCTGTTCATTGTTCTTTAGTTTTAGCAGGTCGCTTTCGTAAATGAGCCCATGAGGTTCAAAAGATTTACCTGACTAAATAAAGGTTGAATGAATGAATGAATGGCTGTCTCCAAAAGATCATCAGTTGTTGATGTACATCCAATTATTATTATTATTATTATTATTAAAGTTGTTCAGTGATTTATATTTTGTTAACAGACAAACACAAACAGCATGGCGGTGTAACTGTGACGATCATTGGATTTAAAATGTACTAATCTTCCCTGGTCCTTATAAAAACATTTACTACAAATGAAACAGGAACGATGACAATAGCCTCTGAGCAAGCGTTGGATGCTGCTGCTTTTTAAATCCACCTCAATCACTTCACTTTTCTTTCACCAGATTTTAAATCTCGATCCAGAAAGGTGTCAGACTGTGAGCTCAACATCTTTTTACCTCCTCCTGTATGTACTGAAGCAGGAAGGGAGAAGCTCTCAGATTATCCACGGGAATGTTGAAGAAGCCTTGAATCTCCTTCTGATGGAGGTCCATGGTGATCAGGTGGCTGAGCCCTGCAAAAACTCAATCTGATCAACTGAAAAAACAAAATGTACACCCAAGTCCCCCATCCCTGAAGGATCTGAATAATGAATGTTTATAGGTTCTGAATTTTTCTTTCCAGGACTGGAACAGGGAACTTAAGTAAACCTTAACGTTGTTGGTGCAACATGTTAAAGTTAATAGAGTTACACTAAAGGTACTTCTGTCTCTCTATTTTTTTTGCTTGTCCCAGGCCGAGCAGAATGACTCATCCTGTGGAGGGAGCAATTTTATTCACCACCAGGTGCAACGGCAGAGCCAGAGGGTGGCCAGTAGTGGTCTTGACCATCACAGATTAATCTTTGATCGCCCCAACAGACACAACAATCATTTGAGGAAACTATAATTTAACAAATATAAAAACTAGAAAAAATAGTTTCCTCAAACCAGCCACTAGGGAGCACCAGCCAGTGTATCTCTTGTGTCGGTCCCAAGCCCGGGTAAATGATGAGGGCTGTGTCAGGAAGAGTGAATGACGTTTAACAATTTTGCAAAAATCATAATGCGAGTTCATCAAAGTGAAACCATACCGGATCGGTCGAGGCCCGGGTTAACAACGACCGCCACCGGTGCTGTTGACAAACAGGGTGCCGGTGGAAATTGTGCTACTGTTAGTCAAAGACCCAGAGGAGGAAAATGTGTCAGGAGACAGAGGGAGAGGAGGAAAGTGAAGAATGTAGGACTGAGGGTTGCAACTCTAAATGTGGGGACAATGGCCCTCATTCATGAACCGTTCGTACGCACAGATTTGTGCTTAAACTGTGCTTACGAGTGATTTAGGAGCATATGTGGCATTCAACAATGTTCACGTATCCTACGATTTTTTTCAGATACGAACAAAATCTACGTGTGGTCCGGACCTGTCGTATATTTTACGAGCGGTCCGTCTGCTGTCATCCAGACAGCATTACTCCACAAATAACTTCATATTTCGTTATTTAGGAAATGTTTAGAGTTTAAAAAAGTCACGCACCACAATTGTTTTTGACAATAGGTTCTGTTTGAAGTCGAATTATAATTTTAAATGTACAAGCCCAAAACCAGAAAAGTTGGCACGTTGTGCAAATCGCAAATAAAAACAGAATACAATGACTTGCAAATCTTTTTCAACCCATATTCAACTGAATAGAATGCAAAGACAATATATTTAATGTTCGAACGGAGAAACTTTATTTTGTTTTGCAAATAACCATTAACTTAGAATTCAATGGCAGCAACACATTGCAAAAAAGTTGGCACAGGGACATATTTACCACTGTGTTACATCGCCTTTCCTTTTAACAACACTCAGTAAACGTTTGGGAACTGAGGAGACCAATTTTTGAAGCTTTTCAGGTGGAATTCTTCCCCATTCTTGCTTGATGTACAGCTTAAGTTGTTCAACAGTCCGGGGTCTCCGTTGTCGTATTTTACGTTTCATAATGCGCCACACATTTTCAATGGGGGACAGGTCTGGACTGCAGGCAGGCCAGGGGAGGACCCGCACTCTTTTGCTACGAAGCCACGCTGTTGTAACACGTGCAGAATGTGGCTTGGCATTGTCTTGCTGAAATAAGCTGGGGCGTCCATGAAAAAGACGTCGCTTGGATGGCAGCATATGTTGCTCCAAAACCTGTATGTACCTTTCAGCATTAATGGTGCCTTCACAGATGTGTAAGTTACCCATGCCTTGGGCACTAATGCACCCCCATACCATCACAGATGCTGGCTTTTGAACTTTGCGCCTATAACAGTCCTGATGGTTCTTTTCCTCTTTGGTCCGTAAGACACGACGTCCACAGTTTCCAAAGACAATTTGAAATGTGGACTCATCAGACCACAGAACACTTTTCCACTTTGCATCAGTCCATCTCAGATGAGCTCGGGCCCAGCAAAGCCGGCGGCGTTTCTGGATCTTGTTGATGAATGGCTTTTGCTTTGCATAGTAGAGCTTTAACTTGCACTTACAGATGTAGCGACGAACTGTAGTTACTGACAGTGGTTTTCTGAAGTATTCCTGAGCCCATGTGGTGATATCTTTTACACACTGATGTCGGTTTTTGATGCAGTACCGCCTGAGGGATCGAAGGTCACGGGCATTCAATGTTGGTTTTCGGCCTTGCCCCTTACGTGTAGTGATTTCTCCAGATTCTCTGAACCTTTTGATGATATTACGGACCGTAGATGGTGAAATTCCTAAATTCCTTGCAATAGCTCGTTGAGAAAAGTTGTTCTTGAACTGTTCGACAATTTGCCCACGCATTTGTTCACAGAGTGGTGACCCTCGCCCCATCCTTCTATGTGGATGACTGAGCATGTCAAGGAAGCTGCTTTTATACCCAATCATGGCACCCACCTGTTCCCAATTTGCATGTTCACCTGTGGGATATTCCAAATAAGTGTTTGATGAGCATTCCTCAAATTTCTCTGTCTTCTTTGTCACTTGTGCCAGCTTTTTTGAAACATGTTGCAGGCATCAAATTCCAAATGAGCTAATAATTGCAAAAAATAACAAAGTTTACCAGTTCGAACGTTAAGTATGTGGTCTTTGCAGTGTGTTCAATTGAATATAGGTTGAAAAAGATTTGCAAGTCATTGTATTCTGTTTTTATTTGCGATTTCCACAACGTGCCAACTTTTCTGGTTTTGGGCTTGTAATAATGACTAACGGATTAAAGTATTTAAATGAAAATCAATTTGTTATCAATGCCGTTTTCTAACACTACAATATTAATATGAAGATCTCAAACTGAAATCAACTTAAACCATGAATTAATTTAAGTTTAATTTGCCGCGGTATCGCAGACTTCGGTAAGCCAGACTTTACACAGACTTCCTCCAGCTGCTGTCATAGCTCTGATGTGGCTCAGTCAGTAGAGCACTGCGTCGCAGTTCCGAAGGTCATGGGATCGCCTCCCGTGGGAGGACAACGTTTTTTTTTTTTTTTTAATTCATTCCAGATTTAAAAAACACAAGAAAACTATTTACAATACAACAAGAAATAAAGCATAAAGCCTTTTTAATTTGGAATGAATAAATAATCTAAAGTAAGAAGGAAAAAAAAAGAATCATACCTTGTGGGACTCGATCCCACGAGGTGTAGAAAAAAGGTTAGGAACAGCTAACAGTGCAATGCTTTAACCAGTAAGCCACCAGTACGCATGCATGTTTCGAGGTCCACATTTATTATAAACAAACTTTCTTTGGTTTTAGCTGGTCATTTACTTCCATGAGTGACGCTGCTAATAAGGACAGATTTTCTTTTCTTGTCCTCAGAGACCACAGAACTTCATCCTCCGCACCGGTAGAGTTCTTCTTTTTTACTTTTCGCTGTCATTTTATGAACGTACACGTTCTGCCTCTGAGGCAGGAAACGTAGCCTTATATGGCGTTTTGAGGGGTGGGAATCATGTAAATAAGCTCACGCGTGCACGCGCAGCTGTTTAGAACAGGTGAGATTCATCAACTTTAAGCAGCCCGTTTACACGCTTTTCCTGTGGATAGAAGACTTTGTTGGATCTGACGTGGCATGTTCTTACGAACGCTTCTTAAGAACAAAAGTGGGAGAAACGTAGGATAAGAATACGAACAGTTTCATGAATGAGGGCCAATGACAGGCAAAGGTAGAGAGCTGGCTGACATGATGCAGAGAAGAAAGGTAGATGTTTTATGTGTCCAAGAGACCAAGTGGAAGGGCAGCAAGGCTCGCAGTATTGGAGCAGGGTTCAAACTGTTTTACCATGGTGTGGATAGAAAGAGAAATGGAGTAGGGGTGGTCCTGAAGGAGGAGTTGGCAAAGAATGTAGTAGAGGTGAAGAGAGTGTCAGATAGGGTGATGTATCTGAAGGTAGAAGTAGAAGGTCTGATGCTAAACATAGTCAGTGGTTATGCTCCACAGGTTGGATGTGATGGGGAGGAGAAAGATAAATTTTGGAAAGATTTGGATGAAGTGATAGAGAGTATTCCCAGGGAGGAAAGAGTGGTGATTGGAGCAGACCTGAATGGACATGTTGGTGAAGGAAACAGAGGGGATGAGGAAGTGATGGGTAGGTTTGGTGTCAAGGAAAGAAACCAGGAAGGACAGATGGTGGTGGATTTTGCCAAGAGAATGGAAATGGCTATAGTCAATACCTATTTCCAAAAGAGGGAGGAACATAGAGTGACCTATAAGAGTGGAGGAAGGAGTACACAGGTCGACTACATTCTGTGTAGAAGAGGAAACCTGAGAGAGATTGGAGACTGTAAGGTTGTAGCAGGGGAGAGCGTGGCCAGACAGCATCGGATGGTTGTGTGTAGAATGACTGTTGTTGTGAAGAAGAGAAAAAGAGTAAAATCAGAGAAGAAGACCAAATGGTGGAAGCTAAAGAAGGAAGAATGTTGTGAGAAATTCAGAGACGAGCTGTTAAAGGCTCTGGGTGGTAAGAAAGAGCTTCCAAGTGACTGGGCTACTACAGCAACAGTAATTAGAGAGACAGGTAGGAAGGTACTTGGTGTGTCATCTGGACAGAGAATGGATGATAAGGAAACCTGGTGGTGGAATAGTGAAGTGCAGGATGCCATTCAAAGAAAGAGAAGAAATATGACAGTGAGAGGACTGAAGAGAGGAGACAGGAATATAAGGAGATGGGACATAGAGCAAAGAGGGAAGTAGCTAAGGCAAAGCAGAGGGCGTACAATGAGTTATATGGGAGACTGGACACTAAAGAGGGCGAGAAGGACTTGTACCGATTGGCAAGACAGAGAGATCAGGCTGGAAAGGATGTGCAGCAGCAGCTTAGGCTTGTTAACCTCCTAAGACCTGAACTCTTGCATATGTGGATGCCAGGTCCTAGGAGGTTAAAGATAGGAACTGTATTGTTCTAACAAGCGAGGAGTGTGTGACAGGAAGATGGAAGGAGTACTTTGAGGAGTTAATGAATGAAGAAAATGAAAGAGAAGTAGAAGTAGAGGTCATAGTAACTGTGGACCAGGAAGTGGGAAAGATTAGTGAGGGTGAAGTCCAGAAAGCTCTGAAAAGAATGAAGAAGGGAAAGATAGTAGGACCTGATGGCATAACAGTGGAGGTTTGGAAATGTCTTGGGGAGATGGCAGTGACTCAAATATTCAATGGCATATTTGAGGGTGAGAAAAAGGAGGAATGGAGAAGTGTACTGGGGCCCATTTTTAATAATAAGGGTGATGTACATAGATCAACTTTAGCAACTACTGGGAAATTAAGTTGAAGAGCCACACAATGAAGATGTAGAAGAAAAATGTGGAAGCTTGAATTTGACAAGAGGTGACAACTTATGAGCTGCAGAATGGTTTCATGCCAAGAAAGAGCACCACAGATGCCATCTTTGTTTACATACAAATAAGGCGGTTGCCATCTAGATGTAGTAATATACCAAAATATAAGTAGGAATGTTGCTTATTTTTCAAGTTATCCAGCTCACAAGGTTTACAGATACACATACATGGTGACAGCCATCTTGGATTTAAATCTTGCAACTCAGTTTTTAAAAGAAACCTTTATCTTGCCTAGCTGGATGAAAAGATGGACAGAAGGCATTTCCAAATCCCTTTTTGCCTTTCGCCAGTGGAAAAAAAAATCTTCTGGCACTTACCAGCTTTACACATCATGGAGGCAATAAGCTTGGAGACAATGGAGCCCCTCTTCCTCATCTTACACTGCTTGCTGTAGGGGAAGTAGGGGAGGACCCCGATGATGCTGCGAGCACATGACGTCCTACAGGCATACACCATGATGAGCATCTCCATGATAGTAGTGTTCACATCCCTGGTGCGGTCAGAGCAAGAAGAGTAGTTAATTTCCAGTTTTAACATTTATAAGTTTGTGCATATTATATGTTCTTGGCTTCATACTTGGAGACTGTCTGGATGATAAAGACATCTTTGCCTCGCACTGACTCCTGGATCTGTACCCGGGTTTCTAAAGAAACACACAATACTGTATGTGAGAAGAAATACAAGCAAAAATACACACAGTCAGCTGCACAAGTACACACTTGTCTCTTAACAAAGCCTGTAAGCTTGTCCACCCCCAAGCCACCCCCTCACCATGTGAAACTGTAGATAAAGCATTCCAAAAACAAGCCTCCCACAGAAAGAGGATTAATGTCCAAAGAAGAAAGAGCAGATGGACTGATCTGTGAGCTGCCGCTGTTACAATTAAACATTTCTCCAGGACCCTGTGGCCTCTCAGGAACAGATATGTTTGTGCTGCCCTTTAACTTAAAAAAGAAAAAGTGACTGAGCTACAACAAGTGTGTCTTCATGTGTCTGAGTGTTGGTAGATAAAGCTTTTGTTAAATCATTTTCAAAGTCTGCCCAAGAATCAGAGAGCTGTAGGCTCCTGACCGACAAACAGGACCAGCTCACAGTGGTTGTCTAATAATGGTAAATTCACCTCTCGTTTACTTGTTCTATTTTGTTACCTCACAACCAGGAATTTAAATACATTTTCAATTTGATGACAAGTCAAATAGAAAATGCTCCAGATCAATAGTTAAACAGGGATTTACTTTAAATTATAAACAGGGTGTGTGCATTTGTCATCCCCTTTGAAGCCAAATATTAAGTTTCAAAAAATATCACCCATGAGCAATCTAAGTGCCAAATGATCTTAGTACCGGTATATACACCTTGTTTGAAGCGACAGCAGTCCATCACCTTTAAAGGGCTACCGCCAAGCAAGAGACATCATGAAAACCAAGAAACGATCCACACAATCAGAGACAAAGAACAGATCAGAGGTGGTTTATAAAAGAATCCCAGAACCCTTAAAATCCCACAGACCCTCAATTAAATAAATTATGAAGAATTGGGCAGACGTAGTTACCAAATTAAAACAGCCAAGAGAGTTGTCCGCCAAAACTCACCTACATGAGGACATTATTCAGATATTACTGTTGCATTTATGTTTCAAAGTAGCAGATATGTAATATGAATTAAAACATAATAAATCAAAATTCCTTTTAGGTTTCAGATTCAGGTGCCACCCAGCCCTACATATACAGTAGTATTAATTACACTATATTACATTACTGTATATTACACTATACTACATTATATTCAGGAGGTTCAATAGTTTCAAGATTAGGAGGCTATATAAAGAAAGCAGGGAGCTGATCATCCACTGGGCAAAGCCCAGCACAGAGCACAGAAGGAGCGAGACAATTACCATACCATACCATTTTATTTATAAAGCACTTTAAACAGGAGCAAGTCCACACAAAGTGCTGGACAAACAAACACGCAACAGGCAACACAGACAATGAGGTACAACACGAAAAACATAAAAAACATTGCAGATCATAAATCAAACGATCCAATACAAATCAGCTGGCATTGAAAGCGATGGAGTAGTAGTGAGTTTTTAACCGGGATTTGAAAACCGAGAGGGAGGGGGCCTGTTTGATGAGCAGCGGTAACTCGTTCCAGAGTCTTGGGCCTGCTACAGAGAACGCTCTGTCACCCCTGCGCTTAAGGCGAGTTTCTGGAACTATTAAGAGTACCTGATCCTCTGACCTCAAAGCACGTGGAGGGACATATGACCAAGGAAGGTCTGGAAAAACTTAAAATTTAGAACATCAGAAATCCATGTGTAATAAGGCTTGGGAGGGTGTCTGAAGAGTCCAAAATCAGCAGTTTTGGGGGGCAATTTGTGAGAATTTTTGGCTTTTTGGAAGGACTCAGAGTTTTCAGAAAATCAGTAGGATAATGTCAAATTCAGAATTGAATTCAAAATCTTACTTCAAACCTACAAAGCTCTCAACAACCTAGCTCCATCTTATATTACATATCTTATTGGCAAAAACGAATGCAGACATGTTCCTGTTTTTAGTTTTCTAAATTGCCTCATGAGCTAGCTGTTTTTTGCTACTATTCCGCTTGATTGTACTTTTGGTTGCTATTTTGTTTGATTGTTTTGATTTGTAAAAAAAAAAAAGAGAGAGAGAAACTTAAATTTGTATACCTATGCCTATTTTATGCCTATCTATTTTTGTTGTTGTTATTCACTGTTATCATTATTCTTAGTTAAGAAATCAGGTCTCTCTTGTAAATGAGTCCCCGAGGCTCAATGGGATTAACCGGTCTAAATAATAAAGGTTGAATGAATGAAAAATTGTTCCATATTTTCCTAACAGAGCACTTCTCTCTCAGACTGCAGGTTTACTTGTGGTTCTTAAGAGTTTCCAAAAGCAGAATGGGAGGCAGATCTTTCAGTTATCAGGCTCCTCTCTTGTGGAACCAACGTCCAGTTTCTGTCTGTGAGAATGACACATTGGCCCTCATGCACGAACCGTTCGTACGCACAGATTCGTTCTTAAATTGTGCGTACGAGTGATTTAGGATCATTTGTGGCATTCAACAATGTTTTCGTATCCTAAGATTTTTTTCAGATACGAACAAAATTTACGAGTGGTCCGGACCTGTCGTATATTTTACGAGCAGTCAGTCTGCTGTCATCCAGACGGAATTTCTCCACTAATAACTTCATATTTCGTTATTTAGAAAATATTTAGAGTTTAAAAAAGTCACGCACCACAATTGTTCTTGACAATAGGTTCTGTTTGAAGTCGAATTATAATTTTAAATGTAATAATGACTAACGGATTAAAGTATTTAAATTAAAATCAATTTGTTATCAATGCCGTTTTCTAACACTACAATATTAATATGAAGATCTCAAACTGAAACCAACTTAAATTATGAATTAATTTAAGTTTAATTTGTCTCGGTAACGCAGACTTCGGTAACGCAGACTTTACATTGACCTCCTCCTGTCGCAGTCATAGATCTCAGATAGCTCAATGAGATGAGCGTTGCGTCGCAGTTCCGAA
>JBBPBX010026361.1:25293-38163 GCA_038048925.1 Garcialebias charrua | reverse complement strand
ACAGCTCTGCATACTTCCATATGCAGAGGTACGCACGTACTTCGCAGAGGTACAATCGTACCCCCGCAGGGCATGTACGCGCAAAGCTTAAATTTTATGACAACGTTGTAGGAGGTGGTGAAGAGACGACACAGGAGACGGGATACAGGTCTTCACTTTATTCACTCCTACTTTCAACTGGCGGGAAAACCACCCAACACCGCCTTATATACCAACATAACATCCGGTCCTCTGGACCTTTCACAATAAAAGCATCCTTAACACATTGGGTCCACTGGGTGTGAGTAGAGCCCCCTAGTGGTCCACCACACACGCCCCCCCAGAACACCCAGTAAGGTCCATCACTAGTCCCGCATTTTAGGTTTGATTAAACGCCCAGAACGGCTGAACCTGGGCCCCGCAGAACCAGTTTGATGAAGCGGGGGGTGACGAGGAGGGGCTGCAGAAGATTCGGGCTCCAATGGTTGTTGAGAGTCTCTGGAAGGAGGGCAGCAATCCGTTAGCAACGTGGATGGAGGTCTGCCCCTGCGAGGAGCCTGGGCCGTAACAACCTGATCATCTGACATAACATGAGCTGGTTTAAGCCTATCAATACAGACAGTCTCAGTACGACCCCCTAAATCTAAAAGGAAATGTTTTGGACCTGGCTGAAGAACCCGAAACGGTCCATCATACACAGGCTGTAGTGGTGTCCTGTGTGCATTGTGTTTGACAAAAACAAATTTAGAGGACTCCAGACTCTTAGGGACAAATGACTGAGGTAAACAATGGTGTACCGGGCCAGGGACACGAACGGAGTCCTCCTGAGACGAAAAATGTTGCAACGGCGGAGCGAACTGTGGTGAGGGTACCTCAGGTAAAAACTCACCGGGGACGCGCACAGGCTGACCGAAAACCAGTTCAGCCGGGGAAGAGTTCAGGTCCTCTTTGGATGCGGTACGTAAACCCAACAAAACCCAGGGAAGACGGTCAATCCAGTTGTCACCGGTCAATGCAGCGCGCAGTGCAGCTTTCAATGACCTGTGAAACCGTTCACACAAACCATTAGCTTGAGGGTTGTAAGCTGTGGTCCTGTGAACGTTCGTCCCCAGGCCCTTGGCCATGGTAGACCAAAGCTCAGAAACAAACTGCGGGCCCCTGTCTGATGTAATGTCTGAAGGGGGGCCAAAACGTGCAACCCAGGTAGACAAAAATGCCCGGGCCACCACTGCAGCCGTTGTGGATGTCAGAGGAACCACCTCAGGCCACCTGGTGGTCCGATCTATCATAGTCAGCAGATGAGTAAAACCTTGTGATGGAGGCAGAGGGCCCACCAGGTCCACGTGCACATGGTCAAACCGCCGACTAGGGATAGGGAAAGGTTCCAAAGGTGCTTTGGTGTGCCTGTCAACCTTAGCACGCTGACATGGGACACACGCTGCTGCCCACTCCTTAACCGCTTTACGCAGACCGGGCCAAACAAACTTTGAGCTGACCAGTTTCACCGATGCTCTAACACCTGGGTGAGAAAGGGAATGCAAGGAGTCAAAAACGCGGCGTTGCCATGAAACTGGAACCAGGGGGCGGGGCCTGCCAGTAGAAACGTCACAGAGCAGGAGAGGACCTCCGTCATCCACCTGCCGTTCCTCCAACTCGAGGCCCGTGGGCCCGGACTGGAGCTCGAGTATTTCTGCGTCGCTACGTTGGTCCGCAGCCATGGCAGAAAAATCGATGCCCACGTACACGGGGGAGATCAGCACCCGGGAGAGACAGTCGGCCACCACGTTGGACTTTCCAGCCACATGCTGAATGTCTGTAGTAAATTCAGACACCGCTGCGAGGTGGCGTTGCTGGCGAGCAGACCAGGGGTCAGAAATTTTCGACATAGCAAACACCAAGGGTTTGTGGTCAACGTATGCAGTGAACTGGCGGCCTTCCAGGAAAAACCTGAAATGGCGTGTAGCTAGGTAAAGCGCCAGCAACTCTCTGTCAAAAACACTGTATTTAAGCTCATTGTCCCGCAGCGTACGGCTGTAAAATGCAAGCGGCTGCCAAACTCCTGACACCTGCTGTTCTAACACAGCCCCCACCGCAACATCAGATGCGTCTGTTGTCAAAGCTATTTGTGCCGCCGGGGATGGGTGGGCCAGAAGGGCAGCAGTGGCCAGTGCAGCTTTAGCATCACCAAATGCCTGTAGGCGTTCTGGTGTCCAGTCAACACTGTCGTTGGGCTTTTTCTTTTTCAGCGCTCCATAGAGCGGGCGCAGCAGTTGTGCTGCCCTGGGGAGGAACCGGTTATAGAAATTAACCATTCCCAAAAATTCTTGTAGCGCTTTAACAGACTGGGGTTGTGGAAAATCTGACACCGCCTGCACTTTGTTTGGTAACGGGACAGCACCACTGGCAGAAATGCGGTGGCCCAAAAAATCAATGACTGGCAGCCCAAACTGGCATTTTGCTGTATTTACAATCAGGCCATGTGCTGCTAGGCGCTGAAAAACCTCACGGAGGTGGGACATGTGCTGGTCAGCTGAGCTGCTAGCCACCAGGATGTCGTCCAGATACACAAATACGAATGACAGACCCCTTAGGACTGAATCCATCAACCGCTGAAATGTTTGTGCTGCACCTTTAAGACCAAAAGGCATGCGCAAAAACTCAAACAGGCCGAAAGGCGTGATCACAGCGGTCTTAGGGACATCCTCCACATGCACAGGAACCTGGTGGTACCCGCGTACTAAATCTACTTTAGAAAAAATGGAGGTCCCAGCCAGGTGCACTGAAAAATCCTGGATGTGGGGGATGGGGTAACGATCGTTCTCCGTGATGTTATTAAGGCGGCGGAAATCCCCACATGGTCGCCATTTGCCGTCTGCTTTGGGCACCATGTGCAGGGGGGAGGCCCACGGGCTGTTTGAGCGCTGCACGATGCCTAAATGCTCCATGTTAGCAAACTCTTCCTGTGCTATTGCTAGCTTAGTAGCATCGAGGCGGCGTGCACGTGCGAACACCGGG
Source organism: Garcialebias charrua (assembly GCA_038048925.1). NCBI lineage: Eukaryota > Metazoa > Chordata > Actinopteri > Cyprinodontiformes > Rivulidae > Garcialebias > Garcialebias charrua. The sequence continues at coordinate 35,169 of JBBPBX010026361.1, read as the reverse complement.
GGGCCTGTTGTGGGAATATAATGTTCAACCCCATGCTTTGTGTTTGTGTTGGCAAAGTTAGGAACAGTCAGCGAGGGAAACTCAGACAATAAACGCTGAAACACATTACCCGAAGCTAAAAAGTTAGCGTGCATTAAAGGCCCAGCTCCTCGCGTCTCACAAGGCAGTGACGAGAACGACACAGCGTCTATTAAACGCCTGTTAGCCATATCAACCAGGAGCCCGTGAGCACAAAGAAAATCAGCCCCTAAAATAGGGACTGAGCTAGCAGCTACCACAAAGTTCCACTGGAAGTCTCGTTCATGGAAACGAACAGTCACCAACCTTTCACCAAACGTCTTGATGGGTGAGCCGTTAGCCGCGGTTAGCTGCGGCCCGCAGCCTTCAGCCAACGTGTCGGAGCCAGACGGGGGAACAAGGCTCTTCTGCGAACCAGAGTCCACCAGGAACCGCCTCCCCGACCTCGAGTCTTCGATGAAAAGCAGCCTTTCCTTGTCGCCAACGGCCGCGGCTGCTAGCGTGCGTTGGCGTTGTCGTTTCCCTGAGGCTTGTAGCTGCACGGCGGGACGCACCTTCGTGCTTTGGCGCCAAAACGTTGGTGGAAGAAACAAAAGGTGGCTCCTGTCCGCCTGCGGGTAGCGACCCCTGCTACCACCGATGGCTCGTCCGGCGCTGAGGGCGTTGCTTGAAACTCGGGCGCTGCTGGAGATCCGTGGGCCGCCATCTGGACTTCGAAGGTCCTTGTCGTTAGAAGAATGCGGTCAGCTTCTCCGGCCAGCGCGCGGTAATTCTTCTGCTGCAGAAGCGGGGAGTTTGCCAGGACATTACGCACTGGTGCTGGAAACTTGCGGAGGAGAAGGTGGCGGAAAAGGAACTCGCAGTCGCCTGAGCCCCGCAAGGCTAACATGCCCTCCACTAGCTCCAGAGCTGTGCCATCGCCCAAACCGGGGAAGGAAAACAGTTTCTCCGCGCGCTCCGCGTCTGAAAGTGTATAACGCTGCAGAAGAAGCTCCTTGAGTGCGGCGTATTTTCCTTGTGCAGGAGGGTCCTCGAGCAGGCTCATTACCCGCTGGGCTGACCGTGGGTCCAGCGCCGCGACCACATGGTGGTATTTGGTGTCGTCTGAAGAAATCCCGCGAAGGACGAACTGCGATTCGACGTGAGCAAACCACGCCGGAGCGGCGTTCAGCCAGAAGTCCGGCATCCTGGCGGACACCGCAAAAGCGAGCGAGGCCGCCTGTGGGGGTTCCACCACAGGGGACAGCTGAAGGGAGCTGGCTGTAGCTTCATGCGTCGACATATTCAGCTCACGAGGGTCACCAATTGTAGGAGGTGGTGAAGAGACGACACAGGAGACGGGATGCAGGTCTTCACTTTATTCACTCCTACTTTCAACTGGCGGGAAAACCACCCAACACCGCCTTATATACCAACATAACATCCGGTCCTCTGGACCTTTCACAATAAAAGCATCCTTAACACATTGGGTCCACTGGGTGTGAGTAGAGCCCCCTAGTGGTCCACCACACAGTACGCAAATGCGGTGTCGCACAATAAACTGCCCAGCGCCGGACTGTTTTGAATGCGACACCAATATATTAAATTCCTCTTCTTCATCCTTGATCTGGCCTTTTGTTTTTTTGCAAAAGGCAAGTGATCGCTTCCTCCTCCGTTGACGCCAAGACTGAAATGATGAGAAATGAACAAATTTGTCACGAGCGAATTCAACTCAGGACCATTGTGGCTGCGGGAGGTTCTGGAGATTTCCTGGTGTGCTGGTCTGATGTGTGGGCTTCAGTACCAGCGCTCCCTGTTTTTTTTTAGAACTTTTTATTAACATATAAACACAGAACACCGCTACGGCTGGAGCTGCCAGCTCTTGCCTTTTCCCCCCGACCTGTCAATCAATTCAGTAGGCGTGTCAGCAAATAATAATACTAATAATCATCATTTTATTTAAAAGCGCCTTTCAGGACACCCAAGGACACTTAACAAACCAATACAGTTCAAACATTATCAGTGACAAATTGAAATATAAAATACATAAAGATTATAAAAAGCAAAATAATAAAAATACATTTAGTGAAGTTAATGATAAGCTAGTCTAAAGAGATGTGTTTTCAGGGCTGTCTTGAACAGAGAAAGGGAGGTGGTGTTTCGAAGGTCTGGCGGTAGAGCGTTCCAGAGGTGAGGGGCAGAGCAGGTGAAGGCCCTGCTCCCCATGGTGGAGAGGCGGGCAGAGGGTACATGGAGATGTAGCGAAGAGGAGGATCTGAGAGAGCGTGATGGGATGGAGATTTGTAGGAGGTCAGATAGATAAGGAGGGGCAAGGTTGTGGATAGATTTGAACGTGAGAAGTACCGTATTTTCCGGTGTATAGGTCGCACCTTTTTATGTTTTTTTTTCAAGGCCTGCGACCTATACACCAGTGCGACCTATTTATGGAATTTTTTCCATATTTTTAGATAAATTTTTGCCTCAGTTATGACCGTTTTTCACTTTGGCAGAAAATGGTGCAGTACCACTTTTGGCCGCTAGGGGGCAGTGCAGTACCAGTTTCGGCTTCTAGGGGACACTTCCAGAGGAGTACTGTACACTCCTCTGCTCGGACTGACTGTCGGCCTCCTGGTCTGGAGGTAACTTCTTTCAGCTCTGTGTTTCTTAGCTGTTTGTTTGCAAGATAAGTCAAGAACCACTCAGCAGATTTTTCTGAAACTTACAGAATGTAATCACAGTGTGGACGTTTAGAAGTGAGTAGCTTTATTAGACGTTTGAGATAAAAAACGATATTTTATTAGCGTTAGCTTCAGTTAGCTTCTGTTTATTACGTTATAAATAGCTCAGAAACCGCTCGGTGGATATTTCTGAAACTTACAGAATATAATCACAGTACTGACGGTTACAAGTGAGTAGCTTTATTAGATGTTTGAGATTTTTAAAAAATGATCTTTTATTAGCATAGCTTCAGTTAGCTTCTGGTTTTATTTCTGTAAATAGCTTCGAAACCAATCGGTGTATATTTTTTCTGCTTACAGAATGTAATTAAATGAGCTTTAATGTACTTAACTATGTCCTGGAGGAAAAATTCGAGATAAGATTCGATTTTTTATTCGTGTTTTCAGAGACCGACTCGTCTCGTGTTAGCTTCTGGTTTTATTTCTGTTCATAAAAAACATTACTTCAAACAACAGCACAAATATGAGTCTGTAGCCGTGTTTCCATCAAGGTTTCTAGGTGCGCATTTTGAAGTATCGCAGCAGAAAAGCTTAATGGAAACGGCAAAATCCGTATTTACTTTCTCAAGTTCGCCAAAAAGTTTATACGCTCGCTTGAGGTGGTTTTTGGGATGTTCGAAAATGAGCAGATGCGCACAGCGACAGATGGAAACACATTTGCCGACTCGTGCTGCCGAAGCGAACATTCACGTCACGTGACTGATCAGCTGTTTCCGCTCCGGACAACATGTAACATCGCTAAAACTAGTTTGTATGACAGAATAAATACAACTCGACCGATAGCAACACGTACCTGAAATATTCTCTCCTTTTTGACGAGATGTGTGGCCAGGTTCTGTTTTCAACTGCTACTTCCTGTTTACTGTAGACATGCGCAGTGCTGACGTCTGACGTAATGACGCTGACGTCTGACGTAATGACGCTGTGCGTGGCTTGGTAGATGCGCTTCAAGCCAGCAGATGGAAACACTTCTGCTTCGCATTAATTTGTATTTACATATTTGCGAGATTTCAAAAATTAGCTCAAAAATCGAAATGAAAATGGATGGAAACACAGCTTGTGTGAGCAGATGAGCACGAATGAACACAGCAACATGAAACAGATCAGCAGCAACATGAAACAGATCAGCAGCAACATGAAACAGATCAGCAGCAACATGAAACAGATCAGCAGCAACATGAAACAGATCAGCAGCAACATGAAACAGATCAGCAGCAACATGAAACAGATCAGCAGCAACATGAAACAGATCAGCAGCAACATGAAACAGATCAGCAGCAACATGAAACAGATCAGCAGCAACATGAAACAGATCAGCAGCAACATGAAACAGATCAGCAGCAACATGAAACAGATCAGCAGCAACATGAAACAGATCAGCAGCAACATGAAACAGATCAGCAGCAACATGAAACAGATCAGCAGCAACATGAAACAGATCAGCAGCAACATGAAACAGATCAGCAGCAACATGAAACAGATCAGCAGCAACATGAAACAGATCAGCAGCAACATGAAACAGATCAGCAGCAACATGAAACAGATCAGCAGCAACATGAAACAGATCAGCAGCAACATGAAACAGATCAGCAGCAACATGAAACAGATCAGCAGCAACATGAAACAGATCAGCAGCAACATGAAACAGATCAGCAGCAACATGAAACAGATCAGCAGCAACATGAAACAGATCAGCAGCAACATGAAACAGATCAGCAGCAACATGAAACAGATCAGCAGCAACATGAAACAGATCAGCAGCAACATGAAACAGATCAGCAGCAACATGAAACAGATCAGCAGCAACATGAAACAGATCAGCAGCAACATGAAACAGATCAGCAGCAACATGAAACAGATCAGCAGCAACATGAAACAGATCAGCAGCAACATGAAACAGATCAGCAGCAACATGAAACAGATCAGCAGCAACATGAAACAGATCAGCAGCAACATGAAACAGATCAGCAGCAACATGAAACAGATCAGCAGCAACATGAAACAGATCAGCAACATGAAACAGATCAGCAGCAACATGATGTGATTTTTCACAGTGATTATTCTGGTTAGATATTCATGAGTCTAACAGCCTCAGGGTAGAAGCTGTTCCTCAGTCTAGTGGTTCTACACTTAATGCTCCTCAACCTCCTTCCTGAGGGGAGTGAGGCAAAAAGTGTGTGTGCTGGGTGAGTGGGGTCCTTCATGATGCAGGTGGCTCTCTTTCTGCGTCTGTAGATGTAAATGTCTGTGATAGTGGGGAGACTCCAACAGACTTCTGTGCAGCCTTCACCACTCTCTGTAGAGCTTTTCTATCTGCAACTATGCAGCCTCCATGCCACATGTTGATGCTGGAGCACAGGATGCTCTCCAATGCACACCTGTAGAAGGAGGTGAGAACTGAGCTTCTCAGATCAGCTCATCTCAACCACCTGAGGAAGTAGAGTCTCTGATGACCTTTCTTGATCAAACTGGTGGTGTTGTTGCCTCAGCTAAGGTTATCCTTCATGTGTACTGTACACCCAAGTATTTGTAGCTGGAGACCACTTCCACTGCAGATCCTCCTATGTTCAGGGGGTTGTGGGTGTGTTTGTTCCTTCTGAAGTCCACAATCATCTCCTTTGTCTTCTTCACATTCATGTGAAGGTTATTCTATTTGCACCAGCTCTCCAGGTGTTCCACCTCCTGCCTGTAGCTGGACTCATCATTGTTTGTGATGTATCTCACCACCGCTGTATCATCTGATAAGTTTACATATGACAGCCTGGATGGGTAGCTGCACAATCATATGTGAGCATGGTAAACAGGAGAGGGCTCCAGGGGCGTAACTTTAGGTCTAACTTTGGGGGGGTTGTGATTAACAATAAACACGAAAAAATTGTACACTATACGCTTCGGTGTTTAATACGCGTCATCTCTTCTTCTTCTTCTTCTTCGATGGTGTTTACTGGCAGTTTACAAACTCAGTGTATTACCGCCATCAACCGGACGGAGATGTAATTCAAGAGTCTACTTTCAACAAAAAATAAATAAATAAATAATTAATTAATAAAAAATAAAATTAAATCCTTTCAGCTAATTTTGTAACTTTCAAATATTTAACAAGTGCTTTAGTTATAACCTGTGACTGATTTTTCTTCAATAAAGTAACCATTGTCACCGAACTCCCCATTACCCTTTCCAGTGCCTTCCTCTCTTTATTATATTTCTTACAATAAATCAACACATGTTCCACTCCTTCCAGTACCCCACAATTAGAGCAGTCACCTGATGGATGTTTTCCTATTATCTTTAGACCACTATTTAATGTAGTGTGCCCAATCCTCAACCTGTTAATCCATACTTCCTCTCTCCTAGTCATTAAACTACTATCGTCACTTAGGAGTACCTCCTTCTGTATGTTATGTAAATGTCTTCCTCTTTCCTCTAAATCCCACCTCTCCTGCCACATATCATTTATTTTATCTTTAACAATTATTTTTATTTCTGCTTTACTTAATGGGACATCATATTCAATTTCTCTTGCTGTATACGCGTCATCTCCACGCGACGCGTCAGCTTTGTCCTGATCAAGATGGCGGCGACAGGACCCAGCTAGTACGAAGAACTTCACAAAGAAACACGGTAAAAACAATTATTTCTTTGCGAGAAAAAATATATTACTAAGCTGACTTTATAGAAGACGTGTTCTTGAGTTTAACTAAATGTTCAAATCAGCTGGATTTAAAAAAAAAAGTTCGCTGATTTTTATGCAGGCGCCAGGCGGGTCAAACCGGACGCTTTCTTTCTTTAAATTTAGCTAAATAAACGCTTAAAAATATACAGTATTTCTTCGCTGACTTATGGGTGATAGTAGACGTACTCCTGAGTTTAACGAAATGTTCAAATCAGCTGGATTAAAAAAAAAAAAAGTTCGCTGATTTTTATGCAGGCGCCAGGCGGGTCAAACCGGAGCTTTCTTTCTTTAAATTTAGTTAAATAAACGCTTAAAAAATATATTTCTTACCTCACTACAGCAGACGGGCTCCTGAGCTGAACCAAATGTGAAATCAGCTGGATTTAAAAATCCGCGGTGTGGTTTATGAGTGGTATCTTGCAAACAAAAACAGCTACCTGTTCATCCATAGCAGGGAGCGGGCAGCCAGAGTAATCAGTCCGACCAAAGGAGGCCTTTTTCGGACACATGCATGTAGAAACTTCTGGGCAACTTCATGAGCAGCTCCGTGACTCACGTGACTTCCTGTAGCCGGTGGGATGGGTGATACCAAATTATTTGCAGGGGAGGGGGTCAGTCCTCAGGGAGTTTGTTAAAAACATGCAGCAATTTTACTAAAAAATTTGAATGAATAAAGAAAATCAATTATTGATGTAAGATATGTATAATGACGAAATGATGTCATTTTATTGGGGGGGTTGAAATGACCGGATCAAATTATTGGGGGGGTCAAAACCCCCCCAACCCCCGTGTAAATTACGCCTATGGAGGGCTCAACACGCATCCTTGAGGAGAGCCAGTGCTGAGGGTTATGGTGGAGGAGGAGAAGTTGTGGATCATCACTGTCTGTTGTCTGTTAGTTAAGAAGTCTAGTACCCAGTTGCAAATGGAGGGGCTTAGTCCTAGTGTGAATAGTTTGTCCATCAGGGTTTGGGGGAATATGGTGTTGAAGGCAGACGTGAAGTCCACAAAGAGCATACGGATGTAAGAGTCTTTCTGCTCTAGGTGGTTGAGTGCAGTGTGGACCACAGAGGAGATGGTGTCCATGTACATGGCTTGCAATCCTCCTCAGCTGACGGTGTTCAGATTTTTTTCTTTTTTTTCTTCCTGTTTTTCATCTGGGACATGCTACTGGTGTATGATCGACAACAGCTCCTGGCTCTTAATTTTTCTGCCGCTGATGTAGCTTATTTGGATCTGCATAAGCGTATCGCTGGACCCCCCCTCTTCCCCCGCTGCTGGTGGACCTGCCTGTTTACCTCCACTGCACCACTCACCTGCCTGCCCGGAGATGCCACTGCAGACGCCAGGGAAAACGAGCTGGCCGGCTGGTGTAGCTCGAAGCCCTGCATGCTGCATCTTCCTCTCCAGCTGATGGTCATGATTTCCATCACCAGCTTTCTGCGCGCCTGGACTAGGTAAACAACGGGAGATGTCAGCCAGTGTGGATCACTTCTCGTCCCAGAGAGGCTGTTACTGAAAATCTGCGGCCGCTGGCGCGCGCTCACTCCACCACTGCTGGGTCCACCTCGGAGAATAGCAGGATGTGTGTGGTCAACGCAAGATCTGTTATCAACAAAACTTTAATCCTCAATGATTACTTTTAAGAGCACAATTTGGACTTTTTCTTCATCACAGAATCTTGGTTGTCACCGGGTGAGTCCACCACCTTGAAGGAATTATTACCACCAAAATGTATGTATTTTAACGACCCGCGGCCATCAGGCCGGCTTGATGGTGGATTATTATCAATATTCAAATTTTTTACTGTAAACAACCGCCCATCCCTGTTTCCTGCTCTAGTTTTGAGCCGACTGTCTTTGAACTCGGCCATTTGCCCGCGACGTTATGCGCACACGTCTACTGCCCACCGCAATCTAAGGATTTCATCAATTAATTTTCTGATTTCTTGGCTGAAATCACACCAAAATGTGATCATGTCATTGGAGATTTTAATTTGCATGTTGTCATGCGAAGCCCTTGGTTAAGGATTTTTTAGATTTATTGGACTCATTTAATCTAAATCAGCATGTAAACAGTCCCACCCAAGAGCACGGACATACACTGGACCTTGTGTAAACTCTGGATGTGACTGTTACTAATCTTGAAATCGTGACAATGTGTTTTCAGACCACATACAAGTCCGGTTTGAGTTCATCCTCCTCCATCTAACTCCTAAGCCATTCGTTCCTGCATGTCGCAGCCGGGCCATTAACAGCTTCACTGCCGCATGTTTCCCATACGTTTACAACTCTGAAATGATAATTCAGCCCCCGGTGTTTCTCTCCACCACTGAGGAGCTGACATCCCAGTTCAGCTCTGTTTGTTTAAAGGCTCTGGATCATTTTGCTCCTGTTAAAACTAGAAAATCGAAACTCGGAGCAGAACCTTGGCTGAATGATGTCACCAAGGCCGTTAGGCAGCAGTGCAGGAGGGCGGAGCGCAAATGGAGAAAAGACAGGCTGCAGGTCTCTTTTCAAATACTAAAAGAGAGTTGGAGTTGTTATCAGAAAGTAGTAAAAACTGCTAAATCTCAATACTTTTCTGATATTGCCTCAAACTCTCACAATCCACGAGTTATTTTCTCTACCCTAAACTCTGTTCTCCACCTCCCTGAACCATCACCTCTAGAAGCCTCGACTGAGCTGTGTGAGAACTTCCTACATTTCTTTTTTTTTTATTGTGACCACCCGAGCTCTCATTTCCCCTCCATTTCATGATCTGTCCATCACACCCCAATCTGTTGTTGTATTTGACCATTTTGAACCGAGAGATTGGTTCAAAATGGTCTTCTCTAGAGCAGGTCATGTGCAGCTTGAAACCATCTGGTTCCCCATTTGATGTGGTCCCCCCTCGGCTACTAAAGAAGGTTTTTCCTACTCACGGTCCCTCCATTCTTGCTATTGTGAATAGCAGTTTATCCACTGGCGTGGTACCAAAAACCATTAAACATGCTGCTGTTCAACCTCTGATGAAAAAACAAACCTTGACCCCTCAGTCGTATCCAACCTCAGGTCTGTCTCCAGACTCTCATTTGTTTCTAAACTTTTGGAAAAAATAGTTGAGTCCCTGTTGAAGTGCTTCCTGGAGGATCACACTATCCTTGAGCCATTCCAATCTGGCTTTAAACCTCTCCACAGTACTGAAACTGCTCTACTGAAGGTTTTTTAATGACATCTTATCCACAGACACTGGTGACTCTGTGCTGCTTGTCCTATTGGATCTTACACCTGCTTTTGACACTATTGACCATGAGATCCTCATTGCTAGGTTGGAGCAGTGGGTGGGATCACAGGGTCAGCCCTCAATTGGTTCAGATCCTATCTCGCTGACAGATCATTTTGTGTTTCCATCAAAGATTTAAGTTCTGCAGCGGCAGCACTTAAATGGGGGGTTCCGCAGGGGTCCATCCTGGGTCCTCTCCTATTC
>JBBPBX010026360.1:0-19584 GCA_038048925.1 Garcialebias charrua | reverse complement strand
CGTAGTCCTCCTCCTACGCACAAACACTCATACGAGCGCACAAGGAGCAGTCTGGGAGCGAGCCGCTATAGGCTAATGAGGTGACACTCACCGTCTGGAGACTAGCCAAAACAGTCCATTAACTCCTAGCCAGTAGTTAAGAGGAGAGGAAGGAGAAAGGTGGTGGTGGTGGGGGGCAATGGGTGAGGTGGGCGGCTAGCTTGATTGTGGGCGGAGCTTGTAAGGGGGTGAGAAGAAAAAAGGGTAATCCGAAGTCTTTCAGGATGTGAAAGTGGGGGGTATTCCTGCAGTTTTGTAGTTGTGAATGAACCAGTGGGGGGGCTGGTAGAAGGAGGGAGGGGGGGCGCCACGCACGAGCGTTCCCTGTTGGCGATTACGCTCTGTGGAGGAAACCTCGTGCGTGTGTATGAGACGGAGCAAAAGGTGGTGGGTAGCGGCGAGCGAGGGATGGATCCAATCCCCCGTCATCGAGACAGACCTTTGACAGAAGAGCTCTGTGATTCGCCTCTTTCATCTTCTGAACCCCTCCTCATCCAGTCGGATAATTATGAGACAAATGCTCCGGACCCCCGCTGCTTGAGTGGCAATGGGCATTGGAGGCCAGAAACAGAGACGGGAAGGGGGGCGGGGGTTTAAACCTGCACTTCTCAACTGGTCCGGAGGGAGGAGGGACAGAAGGAATGAGGGACCATAGTGGTGGTGGGGAGATGTGGGGGGCAGTTTGAGGGGTCTGGGAATTTCCCCCACTCTCCCAAGAGACATGTTGGGTCACGGATCACAGTTCAAGGACAGACTCAGAAACTAACGAGGGTTTTCTGACTTTGGCTGCAAACTTTCATGCACACATTTAAAAACTAACAGAATTCTTTTTCTAGCAATTTGTACAAAGAACAAGTTAAAGCACCGCTAATTCATTTACATTCAACACGGAAGCATCCAGACGTTTTTGGAAACGTTAAAAAAAATGGGCTTGATCTGGGTTTTTGAAGGTCAAAGGTCTTTATTTGGACTTGGGCTACTTTTGACAATAATGTTCTGCCCAGTACTTGTTGCCTGACCACCAGTTGTAAAAAAAAATTAAACTGTGGACATGTGTAGGACAATAAAGAAGTGTTAGATTAAAAACAATAAAACTATTTACAGCTAATCAACAGCTTCTGGAAGTTGTCATTTTAAGACATACAGTATAGGGAAATTTAAAAAAGAAGAGTAAAAGATGAATCATCCTGTGAGATAAGTTTTTTGTCAACAGCTTTTTGTGAATCACTTTGTTGGTGCTAAAAAATACTGTCTTATTTGATATAAAACTAAATCAGAGCAAATTGTGTCTGAGACGGGCAACAATCAAATTTATTAGCTTCAGAGGTGTCAAGTAACGAAGTATAAATACTTCGTTACTTTACTTAAGTACAAATTTTAGTTATCTATACTTTAGTAAAGTAATTATTTTTCAGCCTACTTTATACTTCTACTTCTTACATTTTCACGCAATTACTGGTACTTTCTACTCCTTACTTTTTAAAAATAGCCTCGTTACTTTTCTTTCATTTTGCCGTTTTTTTTTTTGTAGAATATAGATATTCACGCAGGACTTTCCAAAAATTGAACATAAATATCCGCATCAGCACTGAATCTGCAGCCGTCACTCACCAGTGTTGCCAGATTGGGCGGTTCACCGCGATTTTCCTTCTGACTTTTGCGGGTAAAGAGTGCTTTGGGTGGGTGGGACTCTATCTGGCAACACCGGTCACACCGGTGTTTACGCGTGTGTCTTTACATTCGGGGCAGCGTCGGCAGCGCCGGGACCCTCCATCAATGTAGAGGCGTCTGCGGCACCGGGACCCTCCATCAGTAGTTGGGGCGTCTTCTATAGCAACTTCATCCGGCGAAGCCATGCTGTCCGTGACGCTGACTTGCTAGGGGCTCTGCTAGCGCTAGCATTAGCGTCTCGCGAGACAACGTTACCTCTCAACGAGAGATATCGCGGGAGTTTAATATCGCGAGATCTCGTACAACGAGATCTCGTTACATGCCTAATATTGAGGTAAGCTGAAAGTTTTTTTTTTTATCAGTTGATTACTGACTTCTAGTGACCTAGTAACATACTAATGTTGTATAATGTTTTCTATGGTTAGGAGGTACTAGCCATGGAACTAGCTACATGCTCTGGGTTTGCTTGCTAACATTGTTTCTCTTTTTTATTCAGATTTAAAACATATTTTCTTTCTGTCAGAGTTTTCACTGAACTTAACAAAGTTTTACTTCATAGACTACGTTCACACTGCAGGCAAATGCTCAATAATACCCCTATACAGTATGGTTATTTTAATATATTTAAATTTGCATTTAAATGTGTCTATTTTCAATGGGCATATATGCAGTTAAGACAGGTAGCTTAGTGCACCCCTAGTTTTTCAACATTAACAATATAATATAATCTAGTCTAAAAAAATGATTTTTGTGGGGGAGGTGGGGTTGTATACAATAGTATGTGTGGTGCGGCCTAAGCATTTGTCTTTGTTGTTGCTTTTTCTTACGCTACTTTTACTTTTATACTTTTAAGTAGTTTTGAAACCAGTACTTTTTTACTTTTACTTGAGTAAAAAGCTAGAGTTGATACTTCTACTTCTACAGAAGTAATTTTAAATCCCAGTATCTATACTTCTACTTGAGTAATGAATGTGAATACTTTTGACACCACTGATTAGCTTTCAAGTTGCTAACTATTAGCTAGCTGGAGTAGCCTACTGTGCTGGTTAATAACTGGGTAGCTAGCTAGTAGCTTTGCTGTCAAACTGTTTTCTTTGGCTTTTTTAACAGAATCAACTAAAGAATGTGAGAAATATTTTATTTTTTTATCAGGCAACAACTATACAGTACCGGTATATCGATTTTTTATTTGCTTTCAATGCACTAGCTAGTAGCTAGCTGGAATATTGTGTTGATTAATAACTGGGTTGCTAGCTAGTAGCTTTGCTGATAAACTGTTTTCTTTGGGTTTTATCATAGAATCAACTAAAGAAAGTGAAAAATATTTAGTTTTTCTATCAGGTAACTATTTACTGATTTTTTTTGCTTTCAATTTACTAGCTAGTAGCTAACTGGAATACTATGCTAGCTAATAGCCAAGAAACTAGCTAGTATTTTAGCTTTCAGATTGTTTTCTTTGGGATTTTTCACCAAGAATAATCGTCTAAAGAAAGTAGAAAAGATTTTGTCTTCGTGACAGACAGACTGCTATACAATCCGTTTTTAGCTTTCAAGACGGAGAAAGAATACAAGCTAGGTAGCTTTGCTGTTAAAACTATCTTTGGCATTTTTAATAGAATTAGATTTTTAAAAAATGAAATAACGTTTGTCTTTGTGACAGTTTTTTTCAAGTTACTAAATCGCTAGAGTATTTAGCTAGCTAAATTTTCCTGTTTTTGAACTTTTTAGCATTTTTCATAAATTCAACAAGTGTTTTCGTGCCAAGTCGTTTGTATAAAGTTACTAGCTACCAAGTAGTTAGCTAGCCAAGTTGTCTATAATTTACCAACACAAGTTTAAGACATTTCTAATTTTTAAATGATTCATTGATCAGAATGAAAAAGTTTGTGAAACAAAAACAAAAAAATCATTCCTCTGAAAGTATTTCGGTGCTCGACAAAAAGGAAATGTGTCAAAACATAACCAATGTATACAAAAAATTACTTTCAAAGTACTTCAGAAAGCTTGGAAAATATTTAAATTGAGAATAATTTCAATGACTACCCGGTATGTAATTTCTGGAACTTTTTTGATGTTTCACTTGCAGCTGCCTGTTGGTCTGAGCAACAAATAATGCAGTTTTAGTGTACTTGATGGTGCTCTGGTCTACTCTGATAAGAATAAAAAACAGTTAGCAATGAAAACGCTAACCTCCATCTTTATCTCACATCAACCAACAGCCTTGATAGCCTGAAGCAAAGCATGCATGTAAAATGATACTGCGGTTAATTTGAAGTAACTGAATCTACATATTGATCTGTAGAACTATTTTGAATTATAAAAAAAGTGAATAACTACTGCGATGTTCAGTCAGGCCATCTGGACTTTTTTTTCTTTTCCTGAGATGTTTCATCCTTCATCCCAAGGACTTCTTCAGTCCGAGGAGTCACAAACAAACCAAGTCCCACAAGCAGCACATAGTGGGGGAAAAAAACCCCAGTTTGCTGATGGTGAGATGGTTTCTGGGACCCTCCCTCTCCCCCGTCCACTCCTCAGAGACAGCCTTGCCAAAATGGTTCAAAACACCAAAGTTCATGCTCAGTAATCCAGGTAATAAATCCAACAAAGTGAAGTCAGTTCATCTGGATGGTTACTTTTTGTTTCTTTTTCTGAGATGTTTCGCCCTTCATCCAAAGGATTTCTTCAGTCCGAGGAGCCACAAACAAACTGGAGTCCCACAAGCACCACACCCAATAGCCAATAGTGGGGGAAAAAACTGTTTCCTGGTGATAAGATGGTTTGGGCCGGTCTTATCACCAGCAAACTGTTTTTTTTTTCACTTGGGAGTGTGGTGCTTGTGGGACTCTGTTTGTTTGTGGCTCCTCGGACTGAAGAAATCCTTGGGATGAAGGATTAAACGTCTCAGGAAAGAAAAAAAAACGTCCAGAGGACCTGACTGAACATTGTCAAGAGTTGTACCTGGATTATTGAGCATGAACTTTGGTACTGATGGAAACAACTTAACTTCTTTTTAATATTCACTATTTCAGAGACAAAGTCACGTGGTTTTCATCCCCGCTTGTGCAAGGTTGAGTCTGTTGGGCTCTGCCAGTGACGCGTAAGTTATTGTCAGGGCTTACGACGTCAGCCAAGAGGACTTCCTGCAGGCGAGCGCTGCGGGCCGCGGCTGGGTGCTCCCTCGCAGGGTGACGTGGCACTCCTCCAGCCGGGCGAGAGGCCACGGAGGATCCCTGCCACCCATCGCTACTGTTTGCACGCTCAGAGCTGTGCCAAGCGAGCGGCGCACAAACACACCCGCCCACGCACACCTTAAAAGTGGGAACATGGAGGGGAATTATGCGATCACAGAACGCCACCACATCTAAGAGCAGATCTTGGCCACAAACAGACAAAGAAAACAAAGCGCTCACTCATTCGGACAATTTTGCTGGCACTGCTTCCCTGGAACGGGATATAGGCTGAAGAAGGAGGGGGAGAATCAACCACAGAGTTTAATGTGTCATTACAAGCATAAAAACAGACTACTGACATTGCCAGCAGATGTCGAGCCAGTTTATTTTTGCCATTACAACTCCAGTAGGGAATGAAGCAGCAGGTGCAAATAGTGCCGTCTTCTTTACTATCCACGCTACTGCGCTGCTGTATCATCATTTCTTCTGATCTATTACACAAACATGCATCAAGCCGCAAATTAAACCATTTATCGCCCCCTCCACTAACAACCAATATCTGTCAAGAACCAAAAGCAGGATATGTGGGAAGATTTGCAACAGCCTAGATATGATTTCATTTTTTTTTTAAAGTAATAAAACTTGGTATCCAGTCTTAAATGTGGATTACATGCGCAGCAACAAGTTTTATTTGTTCAATCAAATGTTTAAGAGCCTTAAGCCGAACAATGCCCTCATCTTTGTGAGTGCCCCGCTTCGAATGATGCAGTAATGATGGAAAAATGTTTTAACTCTTCAGGCGGAGGAGCTGGTCGGTGGTTTTAAAGCCGGCTGCTTGCCGCATGGCCAGTAAAACCCCTCCTTTCCTGTTAATGAGCCTAGAGACTGGGCTTTCAGACGCCCCCCCGCCCTCCCTGTCTGAGCAGGCCCGAATCAAAGCTTTCGAGGGGGGATAGAGGCTTGAGGGCAATGGGGTACGCTGAGGGGAGTGGGGGGTTTTGGTGTTTCCACTGGTTTAAGACCCCAAAATGAAGTTTTTAGGGGCAACTCAACAAGAGATTTCACAAAAAATATGGAGCAGATTAATGCCTGTCTGGCGAGTTACCGCTGGGATCAGAGCAGCGGTAGGAATAAATCAGCAGATTATCACCTAACCTCAAGTTATAGCTCACATCTTTTGAAGTAAGGTTATGTGGCATAGGTGGAGGCAATTAATATCTTACCTGTTGTGGATAGCTTTTTTTTAAAAACCTCAGTTTGAAGAATTAGAGCTTAATACTGAACGGACAAGCTAACATGTAGCCCAAGTAAGACCATTCATTTTAAACAGCACAATTACTGACTGTTTTCTACACCGATAGCGTTGGAAATGGCTAACTGTGGCACTTTCAGCGAGAAAACAATTCATTCATTAATTGCTGGTGAAGATTCTCAGTCGTCCAGGACATGATAAAATCAAAAAAGGCGTTCAATACAGGATCAACTGGACTTTATTCATTAATTCATTCAACCTTTATTTATACAGGTTAATCCCACTGAGAGACCTGATGATACTTGCATAATACTTCTGTTGGCATACTCACAAGAAATGAAAAGTGACCTAGCGCCTGCAGTGGTGGTGGGCGTACAGAACATTCACCCCACACCAAGATTTAGTGATGTTTAACATGTAAATTAAACATTCTGGTAGATTCCAAGAAAAAAATATAGGGGAAAAGACTAAATATGGTAAAAAAAAGGACATTTACTAACATATCCTAATTTATTTAGGACACGCGCAGGAAAGATGGCTAGTCAACCCAAAAATAACCAGTAAACGAACAACAACAACAGCAAGCCAAACAGAGAAACCAAATACGGAAGAACGTTTTGCTAATAGCAAAAATTTGTGT
Source organism: Garcialebias charrua (assembly GCA_038048925.1). NCBI lineage: Eukaryota > Metazoa > Chordata > Actinopteri > Cyprinodontiformes > Rivulidae > Garcialebias > Garcialebias charrua. The sequence goes on along the minus strand of JBBPBX010026360.1, from coordinate 12,812 downwards.
CCTAAATACATAGCGCAAAGCTAACAACGTGCAATACAGACACGTTAGCTAAGATGCTACAGATGTAGCGCTCTGCTTCTTTAACGCATCCTATCCCCCCGGTCGACAACTGCTGGCACTTACGTAGCGCTAAAGCTAGTGCTACGTGTGTGCTAGCTTAGCACTTATGAGCTAGTGCGAGCTTTATTGCAAGCACAGGTTATGAACTAGCTAGCGCGACTTCCGTAACGTTATATAATAATAATAATAATAATAAATTCAATTTATACCGCACTTTTCATTAATAAAAATCTCAAAGTGCTATATAAGTCCAGTCAATGGGAAATGATGCCATCTACCACACCTCTGAAACCCCACCCCCCCAAAAAAAACTCTTAATTACAGTAGATGATTCATGTAAATGCCATATTTTTGCTTGAAATCGGCGAATTTCGCTGAAAAGCGACATGTCTGCCGGTATGTGTTGCCGGACTAACTGTACTTTGCAAAACTGATGTCAATGTAAAGGTTTATAAAATATATTTGCATGAGCCACTGAATAATTATTGCAACCCAAGCAGTTTTAAGACGACAGTAATCCACTTTGGTTCTGCCATTATCTTGTCGATTTGGTCCAGATTAAAGTATTTCTCCAAACTGAGGTAAAGTGAACTATTCTTTTAAGACAGAGTGATGGTTCTGCCCATCAACCAGAGATAGTGGCACTGTAATGCCCTTCCTGAACCCTTCTAATGTTTGGATGTTTCCAGGAGCGGTGAAGAAGGGAGTCAAACAATCCAAAGCATGAAGTTTATATTCTGAGGTATCAGTACCCGATTGTCTCAGGTGTGATCCTTCTTCTCTTTGCCCTGTTGCAAGAAGGAGTGAGATGTTCAAAGCCAGAGAGAAAACTCAACATTCCTGACAAGGAGGTGAAAAATAAAATAATCAGGCAGCAAATCTGTTTTCTGCTACCAAGGCCTGCTGGGGCAGCCCCCTCTGCCGCTGCAGCAACAGCAACATGTGGTTTGGCTGCACAGCGCCAGTTTACAGTGGGAAGAGGAGAGGCGCTAAATTAATTTCAGATTCTGCTGTTTGGAAGTCAAAGTATGGCATCTGTGGAGCTGCATGGGAAGAAGGCGTTACATCAGCAGCTTTTCACAGCCGTTTCTTCTGAAAGTGTTGCAATGACAAAAAATATCAAAATTTTTACACAAAAATGGCAATTATATGAACTCATCTATGGCGCAAAAATCAAACAGTTTAAAGTAAAAATACAGGGTGAAAGGAGTGCAGCACACATGCTTTTTTTGTTCTCATGTTTGGTCACTGGTGTAAAAAAAATTAAAAAATGTTGTTTTGGCTTAATTTCTGGACTGTTGCCAAAACTTCACGGTGATGCTGAACAGAGATGAGTCACCAGTTTGTTTTCATTTGTTTTGTTGTGCAGGCACCTCGAAAGCTGAAGTTTTGTGGTTACGTTCCGACTCTGATAATGTTAAGAAGGAAGGGATTTTCTTTGAAAGTCATGCTCCGCTCACCACCGCAGCGTTTCCCACGCGGCTCCCAAACTTTAATCTCTTGAAGTATTTGCACAGATGACGGCAGCACTCGAGCTGGTTTTGGGACACAGAGCGGCGCGAGCGAGATGCAGTAATCGCTTTTTTCCATCACTTATAGCTCGAGAACCGGAATTTCTCATTTTGACGCTTTTCTTTCTAACTCTAGAACCCCCACCCCCTCCACCTGGTGGGGTCTGTCCACTCTGATCCACACCACAGGGGCCTTGCCGCCACCTGCGACAATCCCCGCTTTGCTCTCACCCGAACGTGTCGTTTTCTCTGGGGTTGGTGGGGGCGAACTAGTTCCTGTTCTGTTTGGTTCAGCTCGAGCAGAGCCTGGACTGTCCTGTCTGTGCTTTAGGGAGGATCATCGAAGAACATTTATGGTAAAATGTTTGAACTCAACCTTCCCGTCATCGTCTGTAAGAACATTTCGATCGCTCTTGGCTGTTGTCACGTCTAGAGGTAGACTGATTGATGTGCGGGCTAATTAATTGGCCCATTTTAGGAATTATTGAAATAGCTGGTATCAGCCAAGCGTTGCACCTGAAACTACGCCCTGTGTTTAAGTGCCTTCTAGGAAGAGGGTGGCTTTCAGGGTGGTATTTTTTTTTAATTAAGGTAGATTGACTCATTGGTTTTATGATTATTTGGGTCAAATTTGGTAATTTTTTTAAAAGAGCATTAGCCAAGTGATGTAATCACCACTACTCCTTTGGGTCCAGTGTTTCCCCCTACTGTTAATCAAGGAGGGCGCTCCACCTTGTCAACTTCCCCCCACCCCCCGGACAACTGCAGGCACTGACGTAGCGCTAAGCTAGTGGCGGACAATATGGATGTGCTAGCTAAAAAGCTACAGATGTAGCACTCCGCTTCTCTCACGCATCCACCCCCACCTGACAATTGCCAGCACTAACGTAGCACTAAGCTAGCATGCAACACCCCAACAAAAATCACCAAGGCAAGTGACCTAGACGAAAAAATGATGTAAATTCTATTTTCATGAAGGGGATGAACTGCAGGAGAGAGACGTGACAAGAAAAAGGCCTGACCTGTTGATCAGTTGGACAATTTTGGGGACTTTTTAATAATCAGCTTGAGCATTACAAAGTAGTTTTAAGGCATATGACAGCACCAAGGTTGATACTAGGGATGCACAATATTATCTGCATGGCATCGGCTGATATTGGCGTTAAAGTTCAGTATCAGACATCGGCCATTCCATCAAAATAAATCACAGATATAAAAGACACTGTTTTTGTATAACAACCTAGTGACAAGGATGCCTGCAGCACCAGCACAATGTGATTACAGTGACATTCTATACATGAATGCTCCTACAAGCACCCTGCGGATGTTGGATGTTGTCTATCATGGTGCACTAAGATTCATAACTGGCTGTGATTATCGTACCCACCACTGCACCCTGTATTCACTGGTTAATTGGACATCATTAACCTCACGCAGACTCTTCCACTGGTACATTTTCATCTTTAAATCACTTCTTGGTCTGCTGCCCTCATACATCTCCTCCTACATGTCTTTGCGTGAGTGCAGCTACAGTGTGCGCTCTCAGGACATGATCACCTGCAGTGTTCCGTCAGTGAGGACTGAACTTGGAAAAAGGGCCTTCTCCTACTCCGCTCCTGCTTCCTGGAATATCTTACAAAAAGATCTGAAGCTCTCGGCCCTGACCTCTCTGGATGGTTTTCAGAATCTGTTGGAATCCTGGCAAAAACCAATGCAGATACAGTATGTTCCTGTCTTTGATTTTTTTGTACATCTACCTTATAATGTTTTTGCTACTTTTTCTTTTCTTTTGTTTACTGTTTAATGTATTTGTATCATTGATGTTCATCATTCTTTAGTTTGTAGCAGGTCACTTTCGTAAATGAGCCCTCGAGGCTCAATAAGATTTACCTGACTAAATAAAGGTTGAATGAATGAAATGAATGACATCACACGTGCCTACCTGATCCGATCACGGTGGAGAGGAAAATGTCAAAACGTTGGCGGTGTGGAACATTTTTTTCCGTTGAGGATCTTGAATTCCAAAGATTTTTGGAATACGTTGAGTCTCGCTACATCGTCCCCAGTCGGAGATATTTTTCCGACATAGCCTTACCCGAGTTACAAGCCGTCATTTCTGACGTCATTGAGAAGCTAATCGCCAATAGCACTTGGGTGAGTTTTACCACAGACATTTGGATGTTGTGTTAGCCCCGTTAGCATGATTAGTCCTACAGCACAAATGGATAGACAAAAACTTTGAACTTAAAAAGGCTGTCCTTTATGCACAGGAGTGCAGAGGATCCCACACTGCAGATAGGAACCTGGAACAAGCCTCCACAAGTGAGAGAGACAGCATTGCAGGTGACTTTTTCATTCAACCTTTATTTATACAGGATAGCCTCATTGAGCCACGGGGACTCATTTACAAGACTAATGCTAATAAATAACATTTAACACTTTTCATTTAATATAAGTCAAAGTGCTATGCATATTTGCCGTTACTGAATATATGTCACCAGCTCTTACAGCTGTTACACATTTTTTGTAGCAAATAAGCCTAAATAAGAGGACTATGTTCTGATGAAGGAAAGTATATTAAACATATCTGTATTGGTTATCAGCCAAATAAGTTTTAACATATTGGCATAAAATCCAATATTGTGCATCCCTAGTTGAGAACTTGAAACTTCCTCTTGTTTCCAAGTGCTTCCAGTGGTGGAACGCGTTTTACCATCAACAAGTCTACAGTTTGAGAGACGCAACGGAAGCCATCGTGTCTATAACGTCCTCACTCATCCACCCAAATTTCCTCAGTCACTGTTCTTCTTTTAAGAAAGCGACTTAATGTAAAGGAATAATAACAAAATGTTAAGTTTATAAATCCAAATCAAACAAATTGACTTCTTACGTTGGGTGTCCTGATTTGTTTCAAACTGGTATCAGAATTGGTTAATGAAAAACCACAATATGTCAATTTATATTTGTAATGGTGTTGTTTAAACAAACATATCAGCTGAAAGAAAATGCGAAGGTATTTAAATACTCTGATCCTTCTGCTGTTCCTTTTGTGCACACCTATCCACTCTATTGTAAGCATGGACCTACATTTCTTCAATTGGTTTATTTTTTTTGTTCCCTTTATCAAATCTTGAATATTAAACTATTAATACGACGGACTAAAGATTAACATAAAAAATAGGTTCAAGCAACAATGTAGTCGTATGCACTTGTAGTTTTCTTGAAATACAAAGTGCTTCATATAAATAAAATAAAGTAGCCGTTGTCATTTTACCTTGAGCTCAAAATTTTTCTAAATGATCAAACCCGAAAACTTAAGGACACCGTTGGAGCAGTAATGGCACCAAATTTGATGTGCAATCTGTTTAAAGGTCACAAAAATAATCTCCTCGCACTCGCCAGAGTGTTGCATCATGGGAACTGGAAGGAACATCAAAGGGCCACCACTGGAGCAAACTCTGTAATCCCCCTCCTGGCAAGCATCTACATATATACATGTGTCCTTGCCAAAGTTTTTTTTTTCCTCTTGAGGGCTTGCATGTGCTTGTAGAAAACACTATCTCCTCGCTGACACTAGCAGTCGCGCCTCTCACAGAGGTTGGCAGCCCGAGCAGAAACACTTCCCATTGGAAGTGGCGCAGCGCTCGGTCCAAGCCACTTGAACTTGGCAGGGCTCACCTGGAACAGCCTACCAGTAGTACTGCCACAGACACCCCCAGCCCCAACCCACAGCAAACACAGGCAGGCCTCACTGTAAACTCTAACAGCTGACGTCGGCCACTCCTCCGGAGAACAGGCTGCAACTGACTCTCGGGTATTTATCGAGGGAGAAGGAAGCGACAGATCCTTATCTGGGTGTTCCAGCTGAGCTGGTCGAGCTGCTTGCATTGGGTTGGTACGTCAAATTAAAAGAAAATACATCATTGTCAAGCATAAACAATGCCGTGTGAGTTCTCTGGAAAAATGAAACCGTCTGAATGTTTCGGGACAGAACATACAGTACAGAAGCTGAAGTGCCTTTCACAAAGGGATGGATTGTGCGCGTATGAAGTAACTTTTTTTATCAACTGAGTGGGAATTACACAGATCGTGTGACACCATATGGAATTCTTTTTACACGTAATGTATTTCCTTTGCAGGCGCTGTGAAAGGCAAGGCCTACAGGGAGTCCTGTTTAAGAGGAAAGGTGGGGGGGTAATGCTGTATGTATGTATGGTGAGGAGGGAGCAGGCGGGGGAGGAGGGGGGTTGAGTGGGGGCGGTCCCAGTGCGCTCAGCGAAAATATGCCTCATGCACTCGTTGAACTTGGGGGCCTGCGCAGGCTTCTCTCAAGGTTACAGGAGAACGCCTGTGTGGAGAGAAGCATGCAGCAGAAGCCCACACGTGCAACAGGGCTTCCTCTGCACTCACGTCCACTTCAGTTTTCTATCCGCTCCGAAGCAACAATTAAAAGAACACACGGCGTAATGGTTTACGTACGATCCATTGAGTCGGTGTCAACGGACGAGCGTCCGCCACTCAGATAACAGGAGCTGCCAGCGATCACCTTTGACTCCAGGTTTCCTTCCCTCCATGGCAGCTGCCGGGACTCTGGGCCACGTATCCGCTGCCGCAAGCCCCCACCCACCCCCACCCTTTTGACCACACAAAGGTAGGAAGCGGCAGGATGAAGATCGTCTCGGTGAGACGAGGACACTAAATCACCTCTCAGTTTATCCACTGCTATTTACACCCATATCATCACAAGAGATCATAAAAACAACAAGGCCCAGTAAACACATCAGACGAGCGATGCAAGGCTATTAGCTAATTGAATTATCTACAACACCATGCAAAAGTCTTCAATCATAATTTTTTATATTTTGCCACCAAGAAGCCAGACTTTCTTGTAATCTTTGAAGGTGGTCATTAATATTCTTTCATGCTTTTTATTTTTTTATACTTTGGTTACTTTTTTGACTCATTTTCAGTGGAATGGTTTCGGGTTGGTAAGCCAATGAACTGACCAATGAATCCTTCAGGCACACAACTCAAGAGAGGGGCCAGTGGTGCATCTACACATACCAAATAAATAATCTAAACTAGCCCCTAGCCGTCTAATCTAAACTAGACTTTTAGTTTGGTTTTAGCTAAACTTCTAGCTCACCTAGTAACTGTGATACCTGCAGCATGCCAGAAAGACAAATGTTCCCTCATATTTGTCACTTAAAGGTTCAGTATGCAGCTTTTTAACACGCTGGCACTTAGAAACATTTTGAACAGAGACACGTTTCTGGTCCCTCCTCACTCAGAGCCATATATGACTCAGCTCCACCTCACTCGCGTTGCAGCCTGGAATGCTCCGCCTCCTCTACATGTCCCGTTTCAGCGCTGCAAAGTTCTGTGATTATGTGTTAATAAAACCTTCTAAAAATAAAATAAAAGTTCAGAGCAAGGATAGCCTGGTTAAAACCAGACCCTTGTCCTTCACTTCGCTTCAGACAATGGTCTGGACTTTCTCCATTGACAACCAATTCTTGCTGGAGGCGTGGCCTCTGCTGATGGCTGCTCCCCCGTGGTCTGCTGAACTTGACTTCAGCTCCGCCTCCTGCTGAATTCTCTCTCGCTCCGTTGCATATTCTGTGTTTATATGTTAATAAAACGTCCTAATAAAATAAAATAAAACCATGGATCGCTGGTCCAACACACCAGAAGACCAGGAAATCTGATGGGACTCTTTAATTCTCTCGTGACAACCTCAGTCATTTCCTTGTTCATTTCACTCTGCGGAGGGAGAGGAGGATGAGGAGGAGGAGGAGGGAGCGATGATCACTTACTTTTGGCAAAAAAAAGAAAAGAAAACTCCAGATAAGGGATTAAGAAGGGGAAATTAATAAATTTGTGTCACATATAAAACAGTCCTGCATCGCTTTGAATGAGAACATGCGGCTGCTCGTTGGCTGCGCGCTCCCCCGTGGTCTTCAGCTCCGCCTCCTGCTGAATTTTCTCTCGCTGAATATTCTGTGTTTATATGTTAATAAAACGTCCTAATAAAATAAAATAAAACCATGTAGCGCTGGTCCAACACACCAGAAGACCAGGAAATCTGATGGGACTCGGGCAGCAACGTAAAACCTGACTTTAATTCTCTCGTGACAACCTGAGGCATTTCCTTGTTCAGCGGAGGGGGAGGAGGAGGAGGGAGCGATTACTTGACTTTTGGGGAAAAACAAAAGAAAACTCCAGATAAGGGATTAAGAAGGGGAAATTAATAAATTTGTGTCACATATAAAACAGTCCTGCATCGCTTTGAATGAGAACATGCGGCTGCTCGCTGGCTGCGCTGGGACAGGTGGGGGCGTGGGTTAGGGGCCAAAAACTCCGCCCCTTCTGTTCTCTGATTGGTCCGGTCAAAAATCTACCGGAGAAATGGTTGTCTATGAGAGAAGTCCCAGACTGTGCAGTGAAGGGAAATGAGAATTCATTCATTCATTCATTCAACCTTTATTTATACAGGCTAGCCTCGTTGAATTGAGTTGAATTGAGTTGAATTGAGCGGAGCTGTGCAGGAAGGCGAGGGCCGGGCTAGGGCAGGGATGAAGAAGGGATATTTAATACATTTGTGTCACATACAAAACAGTTTTGCATCGCTTTGAAATTATTTCAACAAGAACCTGCGCGGCCGCTGCAGGCTCGCTGCGGGGCTCGCTGCAGGCTGACAGGCGGGGGCGTGGGTTGGGGAGGGGGGGCGTGGGTTAGGGGGTGAAAAGTAAGAAGCTCTGTTTTTATTGGCTGGTAGTAAACTCTGTTTTTATTGGCTGGTTAACCGCGGGGCGCTCTTGGCTTTTTATAAATGCTTTTATTACCACCGGGAGACGCCAGAGGACTATAGTTTTTCTGAGAGATTACATGTCAAAGATCAATGTATCAGGAGATAAGGGCAGAGTGAAGAAATATAAAAAAATAAATAAACTACATACCCCAGCTTTAAAGGATAAAAACACAAAAGTTGAGACGGTTTGATACATAAAACTATCTTTACTTGGGTCTTCAGCTAAAATCCTGCTGTACAGTGAAAAATGGTCCTTCGAATACATTACTGTTCATCTATCGTAGAAAGGTTTATTTTATGTCTAATAAAACTTATTTTTTCTTTAACTTCTTGTCCACCTTCATTTAAGCACAAACAGGGGACAAGGACTAGACTGGAAAAAAAAAAATCCAAGCCCAAAAATACTGAACACCCTTCAGAACATCTGAAGAACTATTTATCACAAACAGATCTTTACAAGATTACACTAAATAGTGGCAAAATAAGAACCAAAGAATCTACAGATGAGTACAATTAATGGACTAAGTTTTCCCTCGCCCGGACGCGGGTCACCGGGGCCCCACTCTGGAGCCAGGCCCGGAGGTGGGGCACGCTGGCGAGCGCCTGGTGGCCGGGCTTTTACCCATGGAGCCCGGCCGGGCACAGCCCGAAGAGGAGACGTGGGTCCCCCTTCCCATGGGCTCACCACCTGTGGGAGGGGCCAAAGGGGTCGGGTGCAATGTGAGATGGGTGGCGGCCGAGGGCGGGGACCCTGGCGGTCTGATCCTCGGCTACAGAAGCTGGCCATTGGGACATGGAATGTCACCTCTCTGGTGGGGAAGGAGCCTGAGCTAGTGTGTGAGGTTGAGAGGTTCCGACTAGAAATAGTCGGACTCACCTCAACGCATGGCTCTGGCTCTGGAACCAGTTTCCTTGAGAGGGGTTGGACACTCTTCCACTCTGGAGTTGCCCCTGGTGAGAGGCGCCGAGCAGGAGTGGGCATACTGGTTGCCCCCCATCTTGGTGCCTGTACGTTGGGGTTCACCCCGGTGAACGAGAGGGTAGCCTCCCTTCGCCTACGTGTGGGGGGACGGGCTCTGACTGTTGTTTGTGCCTATGCACCAAACGGCAGCTCAGACTACCCACCCTTTTTGGAGTCCTTGGAGGGGGTATTGGAGAGTGCGCCTCCTGGGGACTCCCTTGTTCTACTGGGGGACTTCAACGCTCACGTGGGCAATGACAGTGAGACCTGGAGGGGTGTGGTTGGGAGGAACGGCCCCCCTGATCTGAACCAGAGTGGTGTTCTGTTATTGGACTTCTGTGCTCGTCATGGATTGTCCATAACGAACACCATGTTTAAGCATAAGGGTGTCCATATGTGCTCTTGGCACCAGGACACCCTAGGTCGCAGTTCGATGATCGACTTTGTTGTCGTCTCATCTGATCTGCGGCCGCATGTCTTGGACACTCGGGTGAGGAGAGGGGCGGAGCTGTCTACTGACCACTACCTGGTGGTGAGTTTGCTCCGATGGTGGGGGAGGATGCCGGTCAGACCTGGCAGACCCAAACGTATCGTGAGGGTCTGCTGGGAACGTCTGGCAGAGTCTCCCGTAAGACGGAGCTTTAACTCCCACCTCCGGGAGAGCTTTGAACACGTTCCGAGGGAGGCGGGGGACATGGAGTCCGAGTGGGCCGTGTTCCGCGCCTCTATTGTCGAGGCAGCTTATCGGAGCTGTGGCCGCAAGGTTGTTGGTGCCTGTCGAGGTGGCAACCCTCGAACCCGGTGGTGGACACCGGCAGTGAGGGATGCTGTCAGGCTGAAGAAGGAGTCCTATTGGGCCTTTTTGGCTTGTGGGACCCCGGAAGCAGCTGATAGGTACCGGCAGTCCAAGCGGCATGCGGCTCGGGTGGTTGCTGAGGCAAAAACTCGGGCGTGGGAGGAGTTCGGAGAGGCCATGGAGAATGACTTCCGTACGGCTTCGAGGCGATTCTGGTCCACCATCCGGCGTCTCAGGGGGGGAAAGAGGTACGAGACCAACACCATTTATGGTGGAGGTGGCGTGCTGCTGACCTCAACTCGGGATGTTGTGAGTCGGTGGGCGGAATACTTCGAAGACCTCCTCAATCCTACTGGCACGTCTTCCACTGAGGAAGCAGAGCCTGGGGACTTTGGGTCGGGTTCTCCGATCTCTGGTGCTGAGGTCGCCGAGGTGGTTAAAAAGCTCCGCGGTGGCAAGGCTCCGGGGGTGGATGAGATTCGCCCGGAGTTCCTTAGGGCTCTGGATGTTGTAGGGTTGTGTTGGCTTACGCGACTCTGCAATATCGCGTGGACATCGGGGGCAGTTCCCTTGGATTGGCAGACTGGGGTGGTGGTTCCCCTATTTAAAAAGGGGGACCGTAGGGTGTGTTCCAACTATAGGGGGATCACACTCTTAAGCCTCCCTGGTAAGGTCTATTCAGGGGTTCTGGAGAGGAGGGTCCGTCGGATAGTCGAACCTCGGATTCAGGAGGAGCAGTGTGGTTTTCGTCCTGGTCGTGGAACACTGGACCAGCTCTACACCCTCAGCAGGGTCCTGGAGGGTGCGTGGGAGTTTGCCCAACCAGTTTACATGTGTTTTGTGGACTTGGAGAAGGCATTCGACCGCGTCCCTCGGGGGGTTCTGTGGGGGGTACTCCGGGAGTATGGGGTACCAGGCCCTTTGATAAGGGCTGTTAGGTCCCTGTACGACCGGTGTCAGAGCTTGGTCCGCATTGCCGGCAGTAAGTCAGGCTCGTTTCCGGTGAGAGTTGGACTCCGCCAAGGTTGCCCTTTGTCACCGATTCTGTTCATAACTTTTATGGACAGAATTTCTAGGCGCAGCCAAGGTGTTGAGAGGATCCGTTTTGGTGACCTTAGAATCGCTTCTCTGTTTTTTGCAGATGATGTGGTCCTACTGGCTTCATCAGTTCGTGATTTACAACTTTCACTGGAGCGGTTTGCAGCCGAGTGTGATGCGGCCGGGATGAGGATCAGTTCCTCCAAATCCGAGGCCATGGTCTTGAGCCGGAAAAGGGTAGCATGCCCTCTCCGGGTCGGGGAGGAGGTCCTGCCCCAAGTGGAGGAGTTTAAGTATCTCGGGATCTTGTTCACGAATGAGGGAAAACTGGAGCGTGAGATCGATAGGCGGATAGGTGCAGCGTCCGCAGTGAAGCGGGCGCTGTACCGGTCTGTCGTGGTGAAGAGAGAGCTGAGTCAAAAGGCAAAGCTCTCAATTTACCGATCGATCTACGTTCCCACCCTCATCTATGGTCATGAGCTTTGGGTTATGACCGAAAGAACAAGATCTCGGATACAAGCGGCTGAAATGAGTTTTCTCCGCAGGGTGGCTGGACTCTCCCTTAGAGATAGGGTGAGAAGCTCAGTCATCCGGGAGGGACTCGGAGTAGAGCCGCTGCTTCTCCACATCGAGAGGAGCCAGTTGAGGTGGCTCGGGCATCTGGTTAGGATGCCTCCTGGACGCCTCCCTGGTGAGGTGTTCCGGGCATGTCCCACCGGGAGGAGACCCAGAGGAAGACCCAGGACGCGCTGGAGGGACTATGTTTCTCGGCTGGCCTGGGAACGCCTTGGGATTCCCCCGGAGGAGCTGCTCCAAGTGGCTGGGGAGAGGGAAGTCTGGGCCTCCCTACTTAGGCTGCTACCCCCGCGACCCGACCCCGGATAAGCGGAAGAAGATGGATGGATGGATGGATGAAAGAATCTACAGGTTTTGCACAGTATAACGGATGGTAATAGCACAAAGGCTCAAGATATGACATACCAACACCACCTGTGCAATGCAAACACCACTCTCCAAGTAGCAATCTTTTTCCCTCAAGGTGGAATTGTGTCAAAAAGAAACGCTGAGTCATCGCATGCTCTTTCCAAAAAAAAAAAAAAAGTCTGTGGCTTAAAAAAAAGTCTCACACCGTCTCATCTCACAACAGAAAGTCGTGGCTGGAATGTGGGAACTCACAGGTGTTATTGCCCGACCCGCTTCGCGATACCGATCAGACACTTCTGCGGCAGGTGTGATGGCATCTTCGCGGCAGAGAAAAGAATGTAAACACGGTACTTGCGCTGAAAAGACAACTTGGATTAGACTTCAGACGGAGGAGGTCAAAGGCTGACAGTAGTAAACACCTTGTTGATGAACTGGTCGCTTTGCCTTTCCTCGAGATTCAGCGGGTCATTAGCGCCTTGTAAAAGAACCACTTTGGCCTACTTTTAAACAACAGACACGCAATGTGATTGAGTGCTATAGAAGATAGAAGGAAACGGTTTTAGGGTTGAGTATTAAAGTGGCAATCTTAATTTTTTAAAAGCTTAAGATGAAGTAGGTCAGTTTCATGTCTCGATTAAAGACAATCCCAGCTTTGCCCAAGTTTCTCTTTGCACTCTCAAACCTCTTTTGTAAACAAGACGAGAAGGACTG
>JBBPBX010026359.1:26784-38163 GCA_038048925.1 Garcialebias charrua | reverse complement strand
TTGGCTGCAGTAATTATGCTAGACTCCATCACCCACAGACCACTTTCATGTCTCAGCCATTAATTTACCCAATGAGAGTTTTACTATGTTGAGGTTGTAAACGCATCATTGGCCTTTCTGTTAAGTTTTATTTATTTATTTATTTATTTATTTATGTTTTCCTAATGCACTTACTATAATTGTGTGGTTATTTACAAAATAGCAACAAGCTGTAGCAGGTATCAGTTATGTGTAAACACAAAATAGAACAATTTATTTTGGGTAAAATGCCAACACGTTTCTAACAGACAGCATAAAATAGATTTTAATGTCAAAGACAAAGTTCAGGAAGATTTTTTAAAACTTTTTGGGGTGGGGTAAAACTTACTGTACTTTGGGCTATTGAGCATGAACTTTCTTGCCTTACTGTACTTTGTATTTTCTGATTATGTTATGTAAGCTTAATCATACATGAACCCCACAAAAGAGCTGGTCTGGGAAGCTCAGTCCTCACTTCCTTCTTCATGTGTGCAGTGGAGAGCATCCTGTGCTCCAGCATCAACGTGTGGCATGGAGGCTGCACAGTTGCAGAAAGAAAATCTCTGCAGAGAGTGGTGAAGGCTGCACAGAAGACTGCTGGAGTCAGCCTCTCCACCATCACAATCTACACCACCAGATGCAGGAAGAGAGACACCTGCATCATGAAGGACCCCACTAACCCAGCACAAACATTTTTTTGCCCCACTCCCATCAGTCAGGAGGTTAAGGAGCATCAAGTGTAGAACCACTAGACTGAGGAACAGCTTCTACCCTGAGGCTGTTAGACTCATGAATATCTAACCAGGATAATCACTGTGAAAAATCACATCATGTTGCTGCTGATCTGTTTCATGTTGCTGTTGATCTGTTTCATGTGGGTGTGTTCATTCGTGCTCATCTGCTCACACACTCATGTTTGTGCTGCTGTTTGGCATAGTATTTTATAGTTTTTATGCTATTAGTGCTTAGAATATTTTTAGTTGGCATTTTTCTTAGTTCATATCTTGGATCTTATTAACTGTTTTTCTTTTACATTTTATTGTTAGATGTAAGACATCGGAGCCAACTCATCACCAGGTCACCAGAACACCTCACTTCACTCGGGTGAAGAGAGGGGCGGAGCTGTCAACTGGCCACTACCTGGTGATGAGTTGGCTCCGATGGTGGGGGAGGATGCCGGTCAGACCTGGCAGGCCCAAACGTATTGTGAGGGTCTGCTAGGAACGTCTGGCAGAGTCTCCAATAAGACGGAGCTTTAACTCCCACCTCCGGGAGAGCTTTGAACACGTTCCGAGGGAGGCGGGGGACATTGAGCCCGAGTGGGCCATGTTCCACGCCTCTATTGTCGAGGCAGCTTATCGGAGTTGTGGCCGCAAGGTTGTTGGTGCCTGTCGTGGTGGCAACCCTCGAACCCGGTGGTGGACACCGGCGGTGAGGGATGCTGTCAAGCTGAAGAAGGAGTCCTATTGGGCCTTTTTGGCCTGTGGGACCCCGGAAGCAGCAGATAGGTACCGGCAGTCCAAGCGGCATGCGGCTCGGGTGGTTGCTGAGGCAAAAACTTGGGCGTGGGAGGAGTTCGGAGAGGCCATGGAGAATGACTTCCGTACGGCTTCGAGGCGATTCTGGTCCACCATCCGGCGTCTCAGGGGGGGAAAGCGGTACGCGACCAACACCATTTATGGTGGGGATGGCGTGCTGTTGACCTCAACTCGGGATGTTGTGAGTCGGTGGGCGGAATACTTCGAAGACCTCCTCAATCCTACTGGCACGTCTTCCACTGAGGAAGTGGAGCCTGGGGATTTTGGGTCTGGCTCTCCAATCTCTGGTGCTGAGGTCGCCAAGGTGGTTAAAAAGCTCAGTGGTGGCAGGGCTCCGGGGGTGGATGAGATTTGTCCTGAGTTCCTTAGGGCTTTGGATGTTGTGGGGTTGTGTTGGCTTACGCAACTCTGCAATATCGCGTGGACATCGGGGGCAGTTCCCTTGGATTGGCAGACTGGGGTGGTGGTTCCCCTATTCAAAAAGGGGGACCGTAGGGTGTGTTCCAACTATAGGGGGATCACACTCTTAAGCCTCCCTGGTAAGGTCTATTCAGGGGTTCTGGAGAGGAGGGTCCGTCGGATAGTCGAACCTCGGATTCAGGAGGAGCAGTGTGGTTTTCGTCCTGGTCGTGGAACACTGGACCAGCTCTACACCCTCAGCAGGGTCCTGGAGGGTGCGTGGGAGTTTGCCCAACCAGTTTACATGTGCTTTGTGGACTTGGAGAAGGCATTCGACCGCGTCCCTCGGGGGGTTCTGTGGGGGGTACTCCGGGAGTATGGGGTACCAGGCCCTTTGATATGGGCTGTTAGGTCCCTGTACGACCGGTGTCAGAGCTTGGTCCGCATCGCTGGCAGTAAGTCAGGCTCGTTTCCAGTGAGAGTTGGACTCCGCCAAGGTTGCCCTTTGTCACCGATTCTGTTCATAACTTTTATGGACAGAATTTCTAGGCGCAGCCAAGGTGTTGAGAGGATCCGTTTTGGTGGCCTTAGAATCGCTTCTCTGTTTTTTGCAGATGATGTGGTCCTATTGGCTTCATCAGATCGTGATCTACAGCTTTCACTGGAGCGGTTTGCAGCCGAGTGTGATGCGGCCGGGATGAGGATCAGTTCCTCCAAATCCGAGGCCATGGTCTTGAGCCGGAAAAGGGTAGCATGCCCTCTCCGGGTCGGGGAGGAGGTCCTGCCCCAAGTGGAGGAGTTTAAGTATCTCGGGATCTTGTTCACGAATGAGGGAAAACTGGAGCGTGAGATCGATAGGCGGATAGGTGCAGCGTCCGCAGTGAAGCGGGCGCTGTACCGGTCTGTCGTGGTGAAGAGAGAGCTGAGTCAAAAGGCAAAGCTCTCAATTTACCGATCGATCTACGTTCCCACCCTCATCTATGGTCATGAGCTATGGGTTATGACCGAAAGAACGAGATATCGGATACAAGCGGCTGAAAAGAGTTTTCTCCGCAGGATGTCTGGACTCTCCCTCATGCTGGATCCCCACCGCACGCATCTCGCGCAGCCGAAGCAGCCACTTTACATTGAAGTCTATGGGGACGCGAATCTTGGAGCAGCGGGTCGTGTCGCGGCGCATCTACAGCATACAAGCAGCGCGAAAGTGAGCAGCAGCTGTTTCCTACTCCCGCGTCGTATCCGAGCAGCGACTGTGCTGCTCAGTAGCACAGCTGTGGAAGCACGTCATTCCGTGCTTCCACAGCTAGATTCAGCTCGCTGCTCAGCAGCAAACAATCAGGACCAATCAGGAGAGACTCTGCCATGTGATCACGCAACGACGACGGGACGGTGGGCACCGCGCGAAACGTTTAACAGATGAAAAAAATCCTGCGGTAAACATGGAGGAGAAACTTACAGCAGGTCGTCAAACTGGGGGCGGGTGACACGGAAGTACCGCTGAAAGCGCTCCTCGTCTGCGCGCAGCTCCTGGATCAGATGGTGAAATTCACCGAATCCATGACGCCTCTCTAATGTGGGGTGAATCCAGAATCGTCGTTGTGCACGGCGTCTGCGTGTTGCTGCTTTGTAGATTAAGTACAAGGCAATTCTTCGTATTGCGTCCGCCATTTTTCTGAGACCGGAAATAAACAAACACCGGAGCGGAAGAGGACCAACACGCTCCTCCTCCCACTGCAGACGCGTTAGATGAGGACAGTCATCTGTTGACAAGCAGCCAGTACAGTGCGTTTGGAGATTTTTGGAAGCGCGATATGCTTTAGGTGAGGATGAGGCATCAGAGATAGGGTGAGAAGCTCGGTTATCCGGGAGGGACTCGGAGTAGAGCCGCTGCTTCTCCACATAGAGAGGAGCCAGTTGAGGTGGCTCGGGCATCTGGTTAGGATGCCTCCTGGACGCCTCCCTGGTGAGGTGTTCCGGGCATGTCCCACCAGGAGGAGACCCAGAGGAAGACCCAGGACACGCTGGAGGGACTATGTTTCTCGGCTGGCCTGGGAACGCCTTGGGATTCCCCCAGAGGAGCTGCTCCAAGTGGCTGGGGAGAGGGAAGTCTGGGCCTCCCTACTTAGGCTGCTACCCCCGCGACCCGATCCCGGATAATCGGAAGAAAATGGACGGATGGATGGATGGATGTTAGATGTAACTGGGACCCTGTTTGCATAATATCATTCCACAACATGTACCACATGTGGTGCAAACGACAATTAGGAAACTCTGATTGTGACTCTCTTACTCTGACAAAAAATAGTTAAGTTATCAAATGTTGTACAAAAATAAAGATTACAAGTTTTCATAGTAAACTATGTGCATTTTTATTGGTTTTGTTCAGTGTCAAAGACCACAGTTTTACTAGCCTCTCAAATGCTGAAATTCTATCATGATTTTCTTCTAAAGCAGGCAAATTCTATGAATGTTAAATGCAATTTTCCATAAGACATTACATGTGGCAGGGTAATTTCTATCCCGACCAGGAGCAGTGTTTAATTTTCATGGGTGATAGGAATTTTCTCAGAGCAACTTTGGACTCCAAATCTGTTTGATTAGTTTCAGTAGAACTGGCACCTTTCCACAAAAAAATGGATTAATGTTAATAGTCATTGCAGTCATATCATTAATTCCCCTCAAACAGTTTAAATCCAGCTCCAATTTGATTGTCAAATATGTATACCTCCTTCAAAAAAAGCTGAAAAAAAGTAGGGAGTGTAAGTCACACACAAAAAAAAAAAACTCATTTGAATTTTAGTGGCTTGAAGCACACAGCACAGGTTGTGGAAATTCTGTTTTTTGCAGTTACCTGGCATCTGCAATTCCTGAGTGGCAGGGCAGAGCCAATCTCTCAGATCTGCTTCTAATTCAGTTCTGATGAAGATAGATGTTTTTAAGCTCCTGGACAGCAGTTCAACGCTGGATCATTAAAGCCTCTGGGTAACTTTGAACAGCCCCTGTTGCAAATTACTTTGTTTCCTTGAGTTACTAACTTGTGTTTTGTCAAGTCCAGACCTGTTAGAGTTTTACTCCTTATGAAAACTCACCTTTCTTCAAGTCCATTTGTGATTGCCTCTTGTGAGGAGCCCTACCTGGAACCACTTAACTCCCGAGACTCTGGAATCACCTGGCTGTGATCACCTATCTCCTGGTTTCCATCCTGCCACTCTCCTACAAACCACATAACTGTATCTTCACACACCTGAGCTCTCAGCCCTCCTCTCCGAGCTGTTCTCCACTTCAAGATCTGTAAGACAAAGACGCAAATATCACTGAAGTTCTCTTGTTTTCAACAAATCCTTATGTACCATATATTTCAGCCTATAAGTTGCATTTTTCGGGCATAATTTACATGTCCTGTGACTTATAGGCTGAAGCGATTTATTGATGGATTTTTTTCCACACATATATAAAACATTTTTTGGTTGAGAATGACCGTTCCCTTTCAGTCTGGTCTCTCGGTGCAACATACTTGCTATAGGAATTGTGCCCGCGCGTGATTACCTGAAGGAATATACTCACGCCTTTACGGCTAGGGCGTCACTACCACGCCAGAGGCCCCGTCCTCTGTGTACTTAAGCGGCTGACCCCCATCCATCTTTCTCTTTTTGCCCTTCACCTCGCTAAACCTGAACTACCTCTTCGCGGGACTTCTCTGTTGCTTCATCGCTCAACTTGAGGTGAGCTTGCTCCCTGCACAGAGCGCACAGAGAATTATTCCTGCATATTAGTTGACTAGCGAAAGCTAGTACGGCACATTTATCGTAACCCCAAAGTATTTTCTTCTCCTCTCTCTACAGATTGCTTCGCTCGGTGGCGCTAACTACGCCACAAGAAAAAAGCTATTTCGCTAACTCCTAGCGAGCTAGCCAGCAAAAGCGATGCAACGGAGGAGACAATTCAAGGAAAAAGAAAAAAGATTCTGGAAGGACTCACTCGCCTTATCTCGGACATGCCTCCGGAGAAAGGAAAGCAAAAGGCGAGACTTCCAAGGAAAACCAACGGGACGGCAAGCCCAACTTTGCGCTTGTCCCAGTGGATGCGGTTTCTCCCTCGCGGCGACGGACACCCACGAGGCCTGTCCAGTCTGCCTGGGAATGCTTCACGCAAAAAAAGCACTGGATGCGCCCAACTTTTGCCCACACTGCAGCCTCATGCTGGATGCAATGCTGCGGCATCGGGTTGACCTCGTCGCCAAAGCCATGGGCAATTCAACAACGGGCGTGGACACCACGGAGCCTCTCACTCCCACGCCGGAGCTCGAGAACATGGCTCTACATGACAGCACATGAGTCGAATGGGGCGACAGCCCTGACGTGCTGGCTCTTATGGTGGACCTAATAGTCGAGTTCGACACCCGAGGCATGATGAACGAGGACGAGATCTCGATTTCAGCCTGGGGCAAATTTTCAACGGAGGAAGCAGACGTGGAACTGGAGGATCAGGGTGAAGATCTATCCCAGGCCCCCGGTACCTGTGCTCCCAGAAACCGACTTTTCCATCCCTGCTCTGTTCGACTTGTGCCACAGAGCATCGGACGCGCTGTACATCCCACACATGCCCGTGTTCCCGGACTTCCTTACAGAACTAACTCACACCTGGGCTCAACCAAGAGCCCCCATGTTCCTTCCCCTCTCACAGTTCCTTGACGTAGATGGGATGGATGAGGTGGGAATAGCTAATGTACCTCTGATTGAGGACACACTAGCGTCTCACCTGGCTCCTAAGTTATCCGGAACAAAACCAACTCTCCCCAGAAAGGCTTGTCGAGCTTCAGCGTCTCTACTCGAGAAGTGCTACAGAGATCAGGGACTTGTGGCGCGTGCCATGAACGTGTCCGAGTTGATACAGGCTTACCTAGCGGAAAAGCTGCAGCAGCTGCAGGTAACAACGGAAAGGCAGGTGGCCGCTGACTTGCTGGACGAAGCCCGCAGAGCAACAGACTTTGTGCTGTGGGACATGGCGGAAGTGGTCATCGTGATTCGCCACCTGTCGATGACTTTAACGGATCTCCCAGAGGGACAAAATGTGCCTTTTCTTCCCCACTCGATAGAGCCGACGGGATTATTTGGTAAAGCTTTGGAACAAATTCAGACCAAGCTGGACCAAAGACGCAGACAGATGGAAGCTCTCCGGGTGGGCATTCCTTGGAGAAGCTTCGTCCCTCCAAGAGAGTCTGCTGGAAGCAGACCTGCATAGTCTCGACACCACTCGGCAACGTGTACCGCACCGCAGAAGCGGCCAGCATACGAGGAAGACCCCTGGCAAAGACCCCCGCCAGGCCAACCTCGCACCGAGCACGCATGGAACAAAAACAGATTTGTTCCCCGCCAGGCGGCCAAACACAGGGCTTCCTCGGCGAACGGGGACACCAGACAAAAACGTGCCTGATGAACCAGGTCCATGTTCCCACATTACACGATCATCCGCTCACGTGGTACTGGGAATGATCCCTTCATGTCCAGACTTTACTTGTAACACGGTACAAAAAGTTGGTATATCTATCGCATGCACAAATCATGCTCTCTCTGCTGTGAGTGACATAGAATAATGTACGTCATTGCACATAAGCACAGATAAAGCTCATGAAACAGCTCCTCTCTGTTTTATTCTCTAAAAAAACACAAAATAACTTCAGCAGAACAGGTCCCTCTGGCCTACCAGCCGTCATAAAGGGAGGGGGCCATTTTTCCCCCTTCCCTCACGACCCATGGCGTATTAACCTAATCAATAAACCCCAGCAGGGTACCTCTGATTCATCTGCAATAAGCAGACACAGAGGTGGCTGCAAGCACCCCCTACACCCCTCACAGAGACAGGTGAGGAGGGTCACATGCTCAAGCCCTCGCTCCATTGTGAACGATGGGGCAGCCAATACACTAACCGGATGAACACGTGACATGTCCGCACCTCAGGGAGGCATGCCGACAGAATCTAATGACGGGGGAGGGGGGGCTACATCAGATGCCCTCAGGTAGCCACAAGCTTCACACCTTCACAGCAGCAATTGTGTTCAAGCTGCTGTGGATGGAAACAAATCAGTGTTAAATCAGATCTCTCTTCCTATTTTTTGAAGGGGACTGGGCTCTTTATCACCAAATAATCTGAAGTCTGCCAAACCAAAAGGAACATCTCCACATTCTCACGTTACAGCTGCCCCTTTGTTATTAATGAGGGACACGCAATGTCCAAGCAGTAATCAGACAGCACGTGACCTCCCTCTCTGTGCTGATCCAGCTCTGCTGTCAAACAAAATTCTTCCAATGGGTGAAACACAGACCCCCGTCGGTTTACCTGGTGCCGACGCTCCATTAAATCCAAGGACCAGTAAACTGGACCACTCCAGAAAACGGATTGGAGTTAAAAGATGTGCTTGTTTACAAAACTTACAATCTCCCAGTCCCATGACCCCAAACTTGGAGGGGGAAAATAGACTTTCTGCTCCAATCCTGTCTAATAAGGATGACAGGTTACATCTGCCCCCAATTACCCCTGAGCAGAGCAGCCTGGGGCACATCGGCAAGGAGGCCTTCTTCCCAACTTGGTTGACCCCCAGGGGTTCACATCCTCTATGTCACCAGAAGGGGCAGTCCAGCCACTTAGGCCAGGAACTGTCAAAAGTCTCAGCTTGTTGGCAGAAAAGAACAAGTTGATAGTGTCAGGCCTGCCATAAAATGTGGTAAAAACCATACAAAATGCCCGTGCTAGTGTCAACACAGTCTCTATATGCACAGAAGTGGCATATTTTTGAAGCCTGGTACTCAGAAAGAAATATTATTTCTTATGCATGCGACTTGGTTTAGCTCCTGACTTTCTTTCAGGACTTACTGGAAAAAGGTTGTTCTTATTCAACGATTAAAGTTTTCCTATCAGCTATTTCAGCCTGTCACAAAGGCTGGGGACACAGGACACCTGGAGCGTGTCCAATCATAATAAGATTTATGAAAGGTGTTCTTCGGACTAAACCACCCAGCAGGATCCTGACCCTTGGTTGGGATCTTGGCCTGGTCGTGGGGGCCTCTGTGACCCCCAATTTGAGCCACTGAGCGAGGTTAAGATAGATTTATTATCTTATAAAACCGCTCTACTCCTGACACTTTGCTCGGCGAAATGCGTGGGTGACCTCCATGCATTGTCTGTACATCCAATGTGTACCAGATTTGCTCCTGATGGGTCAAAGGTCACACTAAGGCCTAATCCTGCATACACTCCCAAGGTCTTGACTTTGAACCACAGGAGTCTAGACTTTGATCTCTCCTCCTTCCCACCTGCTCCTGTCCTTACTCAGGAACAGGAAAGGTTGAAGGCTCTCTGCTCTGTGAGAGCTTTAAGCACTTAAATAAGTAAGTACTCTTTATTTATATTGCACATTTCCCAGACATGAGTCACAAAGTGCTTCACAAGAGGAAAAATAAAATCATAAAATTACAGAAATAAAATCACAGAGATACTATACAAAAAGGTAAAACATAACTAGCTCTAAAAACAATGTACAAAGTTAACCAAACGCCTGTCTGAAGAGATGAGTCTTAAGACTGTTTTTAAATGCAACTGTTGACTCGGAGCAGCGTATTGTTATAGGGAGAGCGTTCCAGAGCCTCGGAGCCACCACTTCAAATGCTCTATCGCCACGAGTTCTAAAATGAGTTCTCGGAACTGTCAGCAGTAGCTTATTGGAAGACCTCAGAGTTCTAGATGGACAAAGAGGCTTCAAAAGGTCCAATAAATATTTAGGAGCCTCACCATGTAATGCTTTAAAAGTTAATAATAAAATTTTAAAATGTGACCTAAAATGAACTGGGAGCCAGTGTAGAGAGGCCAGAACCGGAGTGATATGAGCTGTTCTGGGGGTTCTAGTCAAAAGCCTGGCTGCAGCGTTTTGCACAGATTGAAGGGAAGCTATGGAGGATTTACTAATCCCCACTAAAAGGCCGTTACAATAGTCTAGGCGAGAAGAAATAAATGCATGGACAATCATTTCTAATTCCTTTTGTGATACAATAGCACGTAGCTTAGAAATATTCCTTAAATGATAAAAACAGTTTCGAACTAACAATTTGCAATGATTGTCCATTGACAGAGAGCTGTCAAAGAGAACACCCAGATATCTGAGGTTGTTTTTGTTCGCAAGGTTTAGGAACCCAAGATGCTTCTTAATTTCAATGATTTTATCATCCGGAGCAACGATAAGCGTTCTTCAGCAGCTAGAACTGACTACAAAGTAATCAAAAATAAGAACTAAGACAGTCAAACTGATTCAGACTCACTAATTATTGGTCATTATTGTTGGTTTTGCTGTGTTTTTCCTGCCTTTACCTTTGACCACAAATGTTCCTCATTGGAACCATCAGTGAATGAGACTCAGGTCAAAGTCCTACAAATTCTACTCATGGCCAGCTGTGAGATGTGTTACTGTGGTAGCACATACACTAAAATTGGAACGATACAGAGAAGATTAACAACTGCTTCTCTGAAGGTTCTGAATGATGTTGTTGAAGCATTAGATGCTAAGGACTATTGTGCTGCACTTTTCTTAGACCTGTCCAAAGCTTTTGACACTGTGGATCATAACATCCTGTGTCATAAGCTCTTAGAAATCGGTTTCTCTGATCACACCATCGGTTGGTTTTCTAACTATCTTTCCAATCGGAGGCAATGTGTTCAACATAACGGTACTTCTTCCAGCTATTTAACAGTTAAAAATGGTGTACCACAAGGCTCAGTTTTAGGACCAACTCTCTTTACAATCTACATAGCTAATGTAGGTCACTGCATCCCTGATGCATCCTTACATTTCTATGCTGATGATACAGTTGTTTATTGCCGAGCTAAAACAGTAGCTAAGGCTTTCCAGTTACTGCAATCCGCTTTTGACATCATCCAGTCAGATTTGTTCCGTCTCAAACTTGTCCTAAATGCTGATAAAACAAAAGGGATGTTTTTTTCAAATAGGAAGGCGGTTCCAGCAGATCCTCCTCTGATTTTTTCTTCAAATGGTGTCCCTATTGAGTTTGTTGATTCCTATAAATATCTGGGTATCCTGATCGATTCACATCTCTCTTTTAAACTCCACGTGGAAAACCTAGTGAAGAAATTGAAAGTTAAACTGGGTTTCTTTTTCAGAAACAGATCCTGTCTATCACTGAATGTCAGGAAACGCCTTGTGTCTGTGACTTTCCTTCCCTCCATTGATTACGGTGACATTCTCTACATGAATGCTCCTAAAAGCACCCTGCAGATGTTGGATGTGGTCTATCATGGTGCACTAAGATTCATAACTGGTTGTGATTATCGTACCCACCACTGCACCCTGTATTCACTGGTTAACTGGACATCATTAACCTCACGCAGACTCTTCCACTGGTACATTTTCATCTTTAAA